>JAVSIQ010000125.1:0-294548 GCA_038502775.1 Hippodamia convergens | reverse complement strand
GTCCGGTTCTCCAGAAACTTCTAATAGGCCGTCGAACTTGATACACCCTTTATATTACCCTTGATGGATTTTGGGGTTGATGCCGGGGTAACAGTAAATTTCCAATATTCAATTCTCCGACTCTAGAGATTAGCCAGAGATTTAAATAATATATAATAGATACTTTTAGCTTCGTATGTATTAAGAATTTATAGTGAAGACATTTATTAAATCCTCGAAAGAAATCTTGCTTATAAATTGCTCGATATTTCTCTGTTCCTTGTTACCGAAATGATAATTGAAAGAAGTTTCCTGCGACGTCGTAATTCCAGAGAGAATATAAGTAACAAAAAAAAGAAATAACGATATTAAAAACATAATTTTTTTCGCACTCGGTTACTCGATTAAGGGGACCTATACACTAATCGAACAAAATCTGAGTATATACTACTCTCTGTCAAGAAAATGACATGATGAGAAAAAAGTGAATTGTGAACAGGAGAATAATGGATTATACTTCACAATGATGATTGAAAACTCTTTGAGATCATCAGATGAGAATTTTCTTAGGTTTTTGTTTAAAGTCTAAAAGTCAAATATTGATTACGGTATGTATACTGCACAAAAAATTGCATCATTCTAGAGCTAATTTGATTTCAAAGGATTTCTCCAGGTAGAGAATCTCAATTCGGATTTTAACTACTACCTACAGATGACGAAATAAAAATGGAAAATGGAAAAAAGGAAAAAAGAGGCACTCTATTCTTCACCCTATTTCAATATTTCAAGAATATTACCCCAGACAGAATACCCTTGCATTTAAATTGAGGATTTGTCAGAAGAATTGTACGTCTAGATTAAACTGAATAACAAATAAGTCCAACCTGGTGGGTACTACAGATGCGACGTCTTAATTCACGAACACTGGCGACATCTACTCATGACGGCAATAAATCCAAGCTGGGCTTCAGGAAGTGCAGAGGTGTCTGATAACAAATCCACAGTGGGGTGGGAATACGATCCTTGTATAATTCAGAAGGGTCGTGACACCAGACTCGAACATATCCAGAGACGTTCGAGTAGCGAGTTTCCACAAAATTGTATTTCTGATATCTCGCCAAAGCATCACATTATCTTATTCGGTTCTCATTCTATTTCCTCTATCGCTAGAGATTGCTTTCCGAAGAGTGCTGCTGACATAGAATGAGTAGAAGAACATGGGTTAAATTGATGATTATGCAATTGATGCAATGTTCTCTACCAATTAACCGCTAGATTATCTGTCCTTATAACGAAAAAAAGATTGACTTCATCATGAGAACATGCAGAAAATTAATTATCAGTATACGATAAATCCTGAAAATAACAATATTTACCCTTCATTGGCAAGTCTAACAGGGACAAAAAGGGATAGATTATTTTTCATTCGATATGTTTCGTTATATGCCAGTAGCCGATAAGATTTTCTCAAAACTCCTCATTTTAGTAATTTTTCGCGAAGTGTTAATGTCAGACATTACAATCGTGTAGATGACGCAAAATTTGCTGAAGTAGACGTGTTGTCTATCACCCCCTTAACCTCTATTCACTCACGCAATAACAATCCAGGTATCAGTCGTCGATCTATCAAAATTAGGGTATGCACGCAAAAAGGACATGGAAGTCATAGGGTCGGTTTCACAAAACCTTAATTATGCGATTAAAAAACCTTACGTAAAATTCGAACCAATCGAATCACTCGTTTTGAAATTTCAACGAATCGCGGTGGTTCCGATTAATTTAACGGTACAAACAAAGTTTTGTGAAACCGAACCATAATAATTTTCCGGTATGCCACAAATTTTGAAAATTGTTACTTCGTAACCAGAATATTTTCCACACACTGACCCACATAAATTGGAATGGAAGACCAATTACATATGGTTCGTGAAAACTGTAGAGCGGCAAACCAATTGGTTTTTTTTCGACAAAATTTGTGTTGATTTCCAAAAATGACTCATATTTATTGAGTTTGAATTTCAATCAATTGTTCGAAAACCCGGTATTTCGTCACAATACAATACAATATGAACACATAGATGACTCTTTCATATACATAAATATCTGCTTCCATCCGAACCTAAAAAAAATTGTTTGTGGGGCTGTACTTTCTAATAGAGTTTGGTAGAGTGAGCTCTGCTAGTTTCTCACTGAAAATGTTTGTAGATTTTATATAAGGAGATATTGTATATTGTGTGTTTCAAGGACAAATATGTGCCTCCATTACATCGACTGGAGAAAATACGGAACATGCACATATACAACAGTCTGAAACTGTATAACAATATACCAGATAGCCAGATATCACTACCTTTCAATAGCTTCAAAAAAAGAATAAAAAAGTATACTCAAAGAATTTGCATGCTACTCCATGGACGAGCTCCTGTCGCATGTTCGTCGATGATTGTGTAGTCCTGTGCCAATTAATTTTTATTTTACATATATGTGTAAATGTACATACCTATATATTATTAACACCGCTGTAAATTTTGAGATTATATTATTATTATTATTATCATAGTTGAATCTGTGACATTTTAATACCTGGTGATTCGTAAAAGACTAATTTCTCACTCTTAAAAACCCTGCCTGCGCAGAGAGCTTTTGGTACTTACATACATAATTGATTCTTATCAAATTTCAATGGAAAAATATTTGTTTTTTAACTTTTGATAGCGAATCAAAACCACAAACTGCAACTCTACTGTAGGTTGTGACTGTTGTGAGCTGTTAAGTACAAATGACCGCTTGAAACGAAAAATTCAGAGTTAATGGTTGCTCATTAACTTCAAGGCTAGAATTATCTTTTTGTGATGAACCATGAATGATTTCAATACTACATATTATTTAATACAGTCTGGAATAGTATAAAATGTTTTAACGTTGTGTTATATTCCATTTTGCTGGATGTTTGAAATGATAACGTTTCTTAAAAAATTTCTAATGTTTTTCTTTAATGCGATTGCGCTGTGACTTTTATTCATAACAGTTATTTCTTATCTTTCGATCAACAGCAGATTTTTAAAGAGCTGTTTTATTTTTTTCTGATTTATAATTTATATCTGATATTCTTGTGTCTGAAACAAGTATCACTTTATGAATAGAAGGACCAAATGATTTTAGTAATATTTGGCATTTAATTCCATTTTTAATATTCTAACAAATGGGTCTTTGATGCTTTCTGAATGTCAATAATGAATCACTAGAATAATACTTCATATCAGAATCAATTCCTGCAACCACATCTATTGGAAGCCAGCTAACATGTGACAGTATTTCCACCTCATATTAAAATCAAACCACCAACTTAACACTGGATTGCAAGTAGCCAAATGCCAATGTCATGGAGAAATAACAGTGGGAGTACATATGCCGGAGCATAGAAGATCAGAATAAGGAATTCAAAATAACAGAAATTCAATCTCTGAAAGAAACGCCTTCCCCTAGGGGGTATTCGAAACTTCCATATCACCTGGAGATGGCCAGATGAAGCCCCAGAAAGGCATTAACAAGGAACCTATAAAAACTATAACCAACGTCTCCTCATATATCAGAATATAAAAAAATCGGAAACCGCTACAAAGCAGTGAACTCACAGAGGTGAACCTTGATAATGAGATTGAAGGGATAAGAAAATTGCTTATAGTTTAAATGGTAGTATTGTATTTTATCTTGCCTTCTGGGTTTCTGTGAAACCTCTCAAAGTCTAATTTTGGCTTGTGTGCTTAAGAATGATCGGTGTGTTCTGTGTAGGCTTTGTTACTGTATTCAAACGTCACCTTAGGCACAACATTATTTCTCAACAATGAATGGTTTGACGAGCTCTCATTTTCAAAAATCTTATTCTCTGGAAAAAATTGACCCTCGACCTGCCTTCGGAGCCACGGCCCTCATCCAGAGGACCACTCACATGGAAATACAATGGGGGTGCGGTGTGCGGAAAATCCTGAATACGGGAAACAAATAGCTGTATAAAATGTGAATAAGAAATTGAAAAGATTTTTCTTACAGGCATAAAAGGAAGATTAATGGATGAAGTAATATGTTCCATGATATACAAGAATGAAAAATGACATAAACAGCCTTAGTTAATATCACTCCCAAACCGATTAATATAGACCAATTAGGGTAAAATTACTATTTCAAAATAGTAATTATCGAAATGAATACCATATTCAATTCCCAGGCTGGGAATTGAAAATGGTATTCTTTCGATGATTACTATTTTGAATTTATCTATGTTTCAAGAATGTTTTCGGTGTGGCTTCCGTAAAGGCAAATAATTTTTTGTTTTGTTTACCCTTTTATTCTTTTTCTTAAAAATTATTAAGATGACTGACGTGAAATTCAATCATTAATTAGGAAATCTGGAGTTGAAATTCAACCTATGGTTGACTCAGCCTTCGTATTATAAAAATTTCTCTACTACTGCGCTTCGGCAACGGAAAATCGGGATTGTTGGTTGAATTTGGACCTATGACCAGACTGCCAGTAACAGTTGTGTACTATGAAGAAGTAAATACCTATTTAATGGAAGTAGGATGCGAAAACGGACCTGTTTTTGGCGGTTGAGTCAATTTGTGTTTGATCCGACTTTCTAACTGCAGAAAAAGGACTTCAACCTGAGATTGAATTTGAATCCTTGGTCAACTGACTTTTTCAATACCGGTACGCAGGATATTGAATTCCAACGTATAAGCAAATCATGTTGAAACTGTTGAGGTAAGGCGAAGCGTCGAGCCACTCATCAGAATAAATTCTCATGTGTGGAAGTTGGCCCAGTAGTTTTGAAATAACGAGAAATTTTTTTTTGTGCTTGATTGTGCTAGGTTTGTGCTACTTTAGGCCGTTGAATTTTTTCCTTAATCCTATGTGGTATTTCAAAAACTGAAAAACTACCAGCCCAGCACTTTCAGAAAAATTGGACTCCAATGAATAAACAAGAATGTGCTGCACATGTACTGAGTTGTGCCGTTTGAATTTTTTTGAAAGTCTGTCTAGTTCGTCAAATAATCAAAAATTGGAATGAAAGATAACACACCATTTTCGCTTTTCTCCTCACGAATGAATTGAAAAAATTTTCCACATTCGTGCTGTCTTGTGCGTTAAATATTTTCACGAAAATTGTTAAGATTTTCTGGAAAATCACGAAAATGAAAAAAAAAGTCACTCAGCACGACGAAAATTATGGCGTCATTTTGCCAACTTGTACCTATCAAATTTTCAGAAATATTCAACAGGTTTTTCCAAAGATGAGGAAAATATGAAAAATCAATAAATGTTCAGAAAATCGACATACCTGGCAACAGTGTGTGTGTGATGGCTCATCACTTCTGTATTTTTGATAAAATTTTTGCTGTGCTAGGTTTGAGCTGCTTTGTGTCGTTGAAATTTTCCTTTGAATACATAGGCTTCTCAAGATATTTCACAAAATGTATTGAACCATACATGTGTTCGTTCAACAAATTTCGTGAAATATCTTGAAAACCGTATGGAATAAAACAAACTTTCAACGGCATAAAGCAGCACAGACCTAGCGCAATTCAGCACAACAAGAATGTTTTTACTAGTTACCTCCTTCGATACACTGGTTGTGAAATTGTAGGATTTATTATGTACTAGAATACGCAAATTTCAACGGTGCTACATGCAAGTCAAGCCAGGACGCAAACTGAAATGTGAGAATCTGAACATTTAAGTTTTCCAGCATGTTACGTTTTCAAATTCAGTTTATTCATATTAGTTTGAAGTAGAAACAAATTTCAAGATACCAGGTGGTTCAAAAGTCTGAAGACTGTGAATTTGTTTCGCGCAGAGGTGGATAATGGGAATTCTAGTACTGCATACTGGGGCCCATCAGATATTTGGCCAGAAGGGTTTTATACAGCATTTGAGACCCAACTTTGAAATTTTAAATGCAAACCCATCTTTTTTATTGCAGATTTTCCAAAAAAAAAGTTTTATAACTAAATAATTTCTAACCCTACCGCTGTCAATGTAATATTGGCCACAGATCTCATCGAGACTTAAAGATACTAAGGGATGTATCAACGCCATTCACCGACTTTCGGAAAAATTAATAAATAAATAAAAATACGGGCGGAGTGAGAGTCCGCTCGTTACTACTGCAAGGTTAAACCAGGTGTATGTGGTTGAGCCGCGAGGGTTCTGTCTCTCTTTACATTCTTTACCTAGATTTTGCAGAATTGTGGTGCCAAATATTCATTAATTCAAACTGAGGAGCATTAACACGAATGAAAAATGCCAAAACCATATCCACAACTCACTTCGAACTGAACAATTAAAAACAAATTATGTACAGATCAATTAACTACATATTCTATACCCATCATTTTACAACATGAGGCACAACTAATACTTACTTCTAATGAAAAACAACATATTTCCTACTTCACTCTTAGGGCTGGATTAAGAACACTCGGCGCCCTGGGCTTTATATATTTCTTTCGTCTCCACACATTAGAAAAATGATTATTCAATGAAAAACGAACAGGGATTCACCCCCAATTCTGAATTCGCCCTGGAAATTGCACTTTTTGCCTTGGGGTTAATCCGGGTTAATGGGATGATACGAATTCTACTATTACCTATGGTGATATATATTCTGGTCGATTTAAAATGTAGAAACCTCGAAAACCTATTTTGCACTCTTTCTAATCTTAATTACTGGGGAGTCCACACTACGTTGGCGAAGTTCAGTTTACTGTAAATAAAGGAATAATAAACTGCTTTGATTGCTGTTTCATCATTGAAATCTCTACATATCATGCAGAAGAAACCTAATGATTTATCACATAAGTTAACTTTATAATCAGCATTTGCGTTGAAAAACAATTTTCAATCGAAGATAACTTAAAAATCCTTCACTTCACAAACCCGTTTAATTGGTTCACAATTCATATTATATTGAAACTCGATACTGGATATTTTTCTAGAGAAAGGGATAGTCACACATTTATTCATCTTTATTTTCATTTTTTGTTTTTCACAATATTTTGCCAACCCATCAAGATCCTTCTGTTTTACAATGCAGTCAAGTATCAGGGCCGAACTGGTATGGTTGGGCCCACCGGGAAAAATATTGCCTGCATTCACCGAACGAAGAATGTTGCCACCGCTCCGCTACCGTTACCTAGCATAAACAGAAAGCGCTCCCAAAATGCCCGCTTCTCCGGAACGTGTTGAGTTTGTAGCGTATGTGCCACCGGACGATTCCACAACTGTTACGTTCGGTGAATGCAAGCAATGTAAGAGGTACTGTAATGTACTGGGTATCCCAAATTGCTTGATTTTGACTGTTTTAGGTACTTCTGGAAATAGATAGGTAAAAACTTTGAAAGGTGTCCTGGGCTCGATTTTTGTGAGAACACCATTAGTGAAAACCGTTTCAAGATACCTTTTTTTTTAATTTTGATATATTATCGATTTCGAAAATGTGGCATACCTTTTTCATTTATGAAATAATCTGAAAACGATCAAAACTTTCTAGAAGCGCTGTTTCACTCACTGAAAATAAGAAACTATGTTAAATTTTTTTCCATTAAAAAAAAACACGTTTTCATTTTGAATACGAACTCATTTTTCTTCATCTCATATCATAAAAAAAATTTGAAGATAAAAAATGTTTAGAATAATGTCTTATTACCAGTAAAAAAGTGCTTGTTGAAAGTGTTCATCTTTGTCACATATTTCCGAAAAATTTCAAAATTCTGTTATATCTTCAAAACAAATGAAGATATCGTGAAACGGTTTTCACTCAAGTGGTGTTTTCACGAAAAACGAGCCCAGGACTCCTCTCACCTTGCTTGATTGAATGTATGAACTGATTCAATTCACTTACTTAATAGGTCTAAAACACAGTCACAATTTAGACTATACTCTTACACGTAGGTACAACCATGGAGGGAGAAGAAGAGGAGGTAGCATATCCTATGTTTCCTTTGCTATGAAAGTGTCACCAAAATTCGTCATGTTGCGGAGCCAATTCGTGGCAGGAATTTTGTATATTTGAATTTTCACAATTCGAAGTTGGTTCGATTCTCTTTTAATGACAAAAAGATGAATAAATAACGATCGAAACAAATCAAAGAAACAAAATATCATAAACTATTGCTTTTAATGAATTGCTGAGTTGAATTACGTACGGAATGAATAATTTGTTCCTGTACTAATCATACCTATATTCATTTTTTATAATTTTAGGTAGGTGCAGAACCTACAGGTCATAGGCCGACGTCGGCCATCTTGGGCTGCCAAATGCAGATTTGTTTAGGTGACACTTTTCAAACGTTATGCCCCCTCCACTTTCTTTACCTCCATGCGTACAACGATTTGCAGGATGTATTATCTAATTGGAGAGCTCAGTCGCTCTGCACTCTACTTCATGACTAAACTAAATCTAGCAAAAACTTACTTGTGACTTTTTGGGCGACGAAATAAATTTGGGTGTGAAATATTCATAGCATCAAAGAAATATGCAATCGTAAGCAAGAGAAATATCCATAAACGAAATATCAACGAAAAGGCCGCCGTCATTCTGGTAAATATGACAGTAGGCCCCTCTCGGCAATGGACACTTTTATGATAGAAGCGTTACCCCATTACTCATCGTTGTTTGGTTGCGGGGAGACTTCGGTGGTTTTTCTGAAATGATTTTTTTTTTCAATTCTCCAATCCAAATACATTGTTATTTCCGAGAGAAGCGCAAGATACAACAAACTTCCCATATGGTTTTTTTTCTTCAGAAATATACGAGGGTCGATATTTTATCTTGGGGACTCAAATTTTGACATTCATTATTGAAAAGTAATCGGCTCATATTAGCATAGTGTGAAATCTATTTCTGTAATATAATTCATTACAGCCACACTTATGTAATGGGTCCTCCATCCGCTTTTCTTCTTCCCTCTCTTCTCTAAGGGGGCATCATGAAAAAATTTTTAGTACAGCCATTAACCGAAATTAATCCAATATGTTTAAGTAAGTAGCATTGTTTTACACAATTCCCCGGTACCCTGCCTGTCCAGTCAGGACTTATCAAGATTTGTCGATATCACTTTGAAAAAGTTTTAAGTTATCTGCATACAAGAGGATTCTGAAATATTTCAAACACTAGGTCAAATCGTTGATAAATATTGAGAATAATAATGGATCCAGATGCGAGCCCTGAGGTTATCCCGATGTCACGAAAAATGGCGCAGATCTATATCCATTCATGCAGACTTGAGCCAGCGAAGACAGAAGAAGGTTGTGATTAACCTTGTCAAATGCCTTCCAGAAGTCGGCGTACAGTGTATCAACCTGTAAGTGTTAGTCCAAGGCCTTTGATAAGAACTCTGTGAACAGAATTGAATTAGTCTCAATGCTACGTCTTGCAAAGAATCCGTGTTGACTCTCTGTGATCGACGACTTTAGACTGTGACAAGCTCTCCAAAACAATACCTTCAAATATCTTGCTGAAGATCGATATTTTACTGACTCCCCGATAGTTTTCAACTGAGTTCCTATCTCGAGAATTCTTAAATATTAGAATCAATAACGCAGTTTTCCATGCAATGGAAAATTTCCCAAATCTAAATAATTTTGAGAAAGGATAACATGAGGTCTCACAACAGTTTTTAATGAAATATGATGGGTAACCATCAGAACCAGCTCCCATTTTCACATCGAGTGCTTTCAATTTATCATATATCATCTCTGATGTAAATATATGAGTGATATCCATATTTAATGTGTCATTCGATTATCTCCTGAGGATTCGCGATTCGCGAATCATGCGAAGTATATTTTTTATTGTGGATAAGAAATTTCAGAAACTCAGACTGAATTTTATCTCATTATTTGGACCTTTTTATGCAAAGTTTCCAGAAATGAGATAAAAGTATTATCAAAGATACTTAACCAAACTAGAGATTAATTTGATCGCAGATAAAATATTTCTGGAAAAAAGAGAAGTACATATTTATCTGATTGCACGATTAAGGTACAAAGAAATACACTAGTGGCTGAGTATGAAATACGTGCAGCAAAAAACTAGAAAGTATTTTGTTACATTGTCTCCATGAACACCAATCCTTCTTTTTATTTCGGAGTTCGAATACATTCAAGAACAAAATAATACATTAGCAAATATTGTACGAAAAATGGAAAATCATTATGATCAGAATTTATTACCAATAAATTATTTCATTACCTTATATTCATCAAATCTTTACACGCTGATGGTTTGTTCTGTTGCAGCTTCAGGGATGTACTGCAGATTTGACCTCATTAGAGAAGAATTTTCCAGACGTTGCAGTTGAATGAAGTTAACTTAACTCATTTCACCTTGTGCTTCGACTGAACCAGTCTCTTATGATGTGGCTGAATAATGAGCCTAGATAATGAAATGGAGGTGAGTTTTTCAAATTTTAAATCTGGTAGTCTTCGCGTAAACGGGCTGAATATTCCGAAAAATGACGTGAATCGCACTAAAGAGACATTTCAATGATTCAAGAATCCTGTTATACCTAGTAAGCTATTTCAGGTTTCAAATATGTACCTTCAAATGAATGAATTTAAGTTTGATCACGGTTTTATTCCAGAAGTCAAACTCAATAGTCTATTTTTTTGTGCATCATGATTTGTCAAAATATTTTTCACATCGATTGGAATTCACCATATATTATGGTCTTTTGTTCATCAAGAATTCCTCTCTGGTAATCAAACTACTCAGTGAAAATGAATTTATTGTATTCCAAACATGAAGAATGAATAAAAAATAAATTTTTCAGAAACTTTGGAAATTAACTATAATATATCTTTGAGAAAAAACTACTACGAAAATAATGAATTTTTACTCGAATCTCGCTTAAGGATGAGTGTCTCCGGAAGTATATGGCAGTAAAATGTGAAAAAACGAAACCAGGAAAATTCTAACATGTTTTATATAGTACTATTTCCTTATTTGTTCATATTGATCAAAATTTTGGCTCAGTGTTCTGATCGAACATTGATTGTTGCAAACAATTTTTTTTACGTTCAGCACATGAATCGAAATGTTCATTATGGTTTTATTGACATAAAAACACCTAGCTTCGTTTTGGATTATAATAGAATCTTCGGTTGGTTCCACTGACTTTATGATGTTAATGGAACGGCAGGGTCAAATTTGACCCCACGCCCGCTGTCACGGTTTTATGCCAGACGCTAACAAAAAATTACTAGCGTATATTAGTCATATCAATACACTAGGAGAACAGCTGGAAGAGGGAGGAATTAGAATCACTCCGTATCTGTCTGTGGTACAATTTGATTTGCGTAAGGTCAATTTGTACCCTGCCATATCAGTTGAGGGTTAATGACAGCAAAGAATGTTAAAATTGATTGTTTACGTGGAAGCGTGTTAAAAATATTTTTAACATTAGTGTCAAAATATTTTCAGCACTCCATTATCTTATGATGAAATCAGATGAGAAAAGTTCACCAATAGCAAATTTTTATTATCAATATTTGACAATCAATACTTATGAACAATTAATATTAATCGTAAAACTAGAACAATTACTAACATTAATGTCCTGCGGCGTTAGGGAGCTTCGTAACACATTATTAGAATCCTCAGCACCATCAGTACTTGTAGAAACCGGAAGTAAAATATTGGATGATGATGATTCAAAATCTGTTGAGGTTTATATCCGTAATATTTGTTCCTGATTCTGCTAGCAATGAAGTGGAGGATCTTCGGAAACAGTGTCCTGTGTATTGCTTTGGTTGTGGCAGTTTGAGGAATTCGGCAACAATAGATGGAATTTTCCGAAATGTGTTGAAGTAGGAACTGCTGGCCAAAGTAAATTTGGGACCAGTCCACTTCTATAAAACAACCTGATGACAACTAATGTATTATGTTTGGCCTTTTGCGCATTCGCAACAAAAGCATGCTTAGTACTAGTTTCTATGGACGCTAGTTCTGCTCAGGAATGTGAATAGATAAAGGTGCCCCAGAAATAGTACTGACCACTGCCATTTCTTGATTGTGTGTTGATTTATTGTAAAGTGTGAACTGTTTTTGATATCGATATAATAGACTTTGTTAAAATCTGTGCACAAGCCATATTAATATCCACCCTCACAAAATGTATTAATGCCAACTGGATTGGCAGTGCATTTATTATTCATGTATTTCAGGAAAAAACGACGATGTTTGATGACAGAAGGGCGCAGTGCAAAGTACTTATGAAAATAGTCTACATACTTCCCAATTATACTGAAAAAACGACTGACTTTCGTTTTTGTATTTGGAAGTTGTATAACCAACGAATTATTTGTTGTCTTCCACTGATGAATGTTACACAATTCTTCACTCCGACAGGCTCCAAATAATCCGAAAATAGTTGCAACTTTAACCATCAAATATTTCTCATCTGGTGCCTCCTTTATAAACTTTTCATCTTGTTCAAGAGTGAGAATTTTCGATTTTGCGGGACGATATCCTTCACTTTTCCGTTTTAAGTATGCTATTTCCTCAAAATATTTACTCACATCCACACTATTTTTAACAAGGGCGCTTGACTTTATCATTGAAAATTTGCTCCACAAAGTTGATGAACTCCATATTTTTGATTTTTCTTCTAAGTATGCCAGGAAAACAGTTTCACTGAAATTCCCTTCTACATTTTTCAATTTATATAGTAGGCCAGGAAATTGTTATTTGCAATATCGTACTGCTGAACTGATTTTTCAGGTAGGAGTTCCAGATTTGCTCTTCTTGCAGACTTTTCAATATCCAAAGAAACAACCAAATCGTCACTTTCATTAATAATTGGACTCTCAACAAACATATTAAGCAGTTAAAATCCCAAGACGAAAATTGGACAGGAACGAAATTCAAATGACAGCGTCTTTCTCATTTGTTAGTAATCATTACGTTGGCAACGTTTGACATTCACAACAACCTTTTGATTATTTGAAAATTAAAATGCATTTTGAAGTTTATTGTCATTGTAAATTCTCCCATTTCATTATCAAAATATGCAGGTGTACAAAAAACATTGTATGGTATTTGTGTTAAAAGTGATCTTATTTTTTTGTTGTTGTGAAATTCTTTTTCACTCACAAAATTAAACGTCACTTTTAACACTCATATCATAAATAACTATTATTTTTCTTGAAAACAATACGAAAACGAAAATTTTTTACTGAAAATGGGCTTAAGTGTTGTTTAAAGTCTACAGGTAGGTGCACCAAAACTCTGATTGTGCGATCAAAAATCCTTACTTAAATTCGAACCAAACAAATCACGTGATTTGCAATTTCAACGAATCTCGATGGATCTAATCAACTTGACGGTGCAATCAAAGTTCACCTCTAATCCTCCTTCATCAGACCAAATCCCAAAAATGATCAAAATCTTCGATTTTCTCAGTCCACTCAACTCCACTAAAAAAAAAACTAAATCAACCTCCCCTGGGTGCCTGGTCACTTTGGGATACATGTCAAGGAAATGGCAGACCAACTAGTAGGGACGGTGGCCCACCCCCTTCAGCAATTAGTATCACTCGACCGATAAGTCAATCGTGTGAAAATTGATTAATTCGAGAGCTTAGTGCACAGCAGGATCACTCATTCGAATATAACGCCAACTTTCTCCCGGTTTGTCACCCTGTCAGAGTGCAATTCTGTCTCCTCTCTATCTAACGGTTTATGACATGGATTGCAAGGATTAGGTAATTATCATCACGAAAGGAATTGACAGAATTGAATACTAAACATAAACATGCCTTTCGATATTGAATTTCATTGAATAGATATTACCTAATAGTCCTCACTGAGGTCTTCACACTCAAACCTCCAAAATATCAAGTTTTCATGTAATTTTTCTTGCCTTGCTCATAAGGAATTTATTATCCATTGGTTTATATCGCATGATCACATCACATCATATTTCCCATTTAATATAATAAATAATAATAATAATAATAATAAATTTATTTCTGCAATTAAAATGTTACAAGAACAATAACACAGAAAAAGTCAATAGGAAAAAAAAGCAAATTACAATGCAAAAAATTCATCAAAAGAATATACAGTTTTCTCAATCAAAAGGCGTCTCAGTTTCATTCTGAAAACAGATATAGAACGTGCATTCTGTAAGTCAGAGTCAAGTGCATTGAAGAACTTGCAACCCATGTATATGAAACTCTTCTGGTAGAAGGTGGTTCTATGTTGCACTGGTAGCAGTGACGATTTGAACCGAGTTGAGTACGCATGATCAACCCTGTTCTCAGAAAGTGAGCGCTTGTTTTTGTAAACATAAATACATGCTTCATATATGTAAAGACTAGACAATGTCAAAATTCCTAAATCATGAAGAGCCTCCCTAATAATCTTGCCTTACAATTTTTTTTGTGAGAAATGGAGAAATTGTAAGATTTCAACAATTTCTATCATCTTACATCACCGCAAAAAAACTATGACGTTTGATCAACCTGAGTAGAATGATATTTAATGATCTATGACCTTCCTATCTGATTAATTCATTCATTGAATTCCTACTTTTGTTATATCATCAGAATGAATCCTAAAAAAATATTAAATGCATTGAAATGATAATTTTACTATAATTATCATTCGTATCGCTTGATTTGGCATCTTCATCATTGAAATAGAGTATTTCGGAAACAAAAATTTATATGTACCCATGTTTAGTCCATACCTTTCATAAGGATAGTTGCCTAATCTATTGCAAACTTCATAAATAATTTTGGGATGACAAGGAATGGCACTCCAGTCGAATGATCAATCGGAAGAAAGTGGGCGCATTGATCTTTCCAAACACTGAACTCTCGAAAGACTGACTTTTCGGTGGAGTGAATTGCACCGCCTTCACCAAGCCAAGCCGTTTTGTGACTTTCCAGCCAGCCATCAGGCGATGGTAGTAAATATCTCTAAAGAAGAGAGAAACTTGCGTTTTGACGAATGATCAATGGTCAAAGACAGACCAAAGCATTTCTGTCCTACCCATTTAGCTGGACACGAAAAATTCTCGCAGGAGAACATGGAAAACTGCCGGGTGTACTACGGGACACTGTCCCGTGAGGTACCACCTGAAAAAAAAAGGAAAATCGCCGAATTACATATGCCACTTCTGACAAAGAACCGATGAGATAGTTCAACACCTGCTATGCGAGTGTGAAGCTGTTTCGGGGTCCATATCACTATCGGACTCCTTCATCAGACGAATTCGTATTGTAAACACAGTTTTCTGACTTTTGTTCATCATTTTTTCAGTTCAGTTTTTGATAGTATAAATCCTGAAACATTTTGTGATTTTGAAAACAGTTCAGAAAAAATGAGAAAAGTTGGTTTCAATTCGACAGTTTTCAATACATGAAAAGATTTCAGATCATTACTGACAGAAACTGTAATTTTGAAAAAAATAAATGTCGCCAAGTATTCATAAATCTGAAATTTTCATGATTCCGAATATTTTCATGAATTTTACGAATTTTTTTAATGGGGGTGTCTTCTATAGACTCTGAAACGTAACAAAGTTTAATAGTTCGAATTGTTCATTCCTGCTTAATTGCTCTCCAACAATTATCGAAACAAGTTGACCCTAGTCTAATAAGTGCACGAGTTTACTTACATCTTTTTTTATTAATTTTGTTCCAGAGATTGGAGGAAAAAATTTTGAATGCTGAAATATTCATTTCATTCGATGGACTTGTTCGAAAAATGTCTGATATTCATAAAAAATAATTATCAGACAGCTCCAATATTCCTTATTTAGAGCGAGCGAATACAACTGCAATTCGGCACTTTTGCTGAATTGCAGTACTTCGTGAGGATATGGCCCACATTCCAGGGTCATCGAACAGACACCGCGCTCGCTAAAAAATATTGTTAAGTAATTAGTTAAGTTACGTAATTAGGATTGACTATAAATAGATGTAAGAATTTTAAATAAAGCATTCTTCAGTTTCTTCTTATTGCATTCACTATCGTGAATAGTCAAACTCAGAGAAGTGGGCCTTACAACCCCACTATCTCTTACATGGTCCTTCGAGTCAAAGAAGAAATCCGGCGCTGTGAAGATACACTTCCTTGCAACCAGCCAACGAAGAATCAGAGCTTCAACAACCCCAGACGAGGAGTAGAAAATCCACGAAGCGGAAGAAGATCCAACTTGGTGACACAGGATTAAATACCAGCATCCACAGTCAGTCCAAGGAGTCCAACGCCTTGTGGTTTCCCGTCCAAGGAGAAATAAAGAAGCCAACACATCGTCCGTTTCGATAACCAGTAACATCGTACGGAAATCCGACGTCCATTTCACATCCGACGTCCACGTTCACAGACGTCACTAACAAAGGTGTGGAGATCCAACAGACCCAAACAGAGGATCATTCACGGCCCACCCGTTCAGCAAAAAAAAACAGTATGGAGTCCAAAGTCACGGAACAAAAGAAAACCGCATGTGACATCCAAAATCTGTATAGGAACATGAAAAAGGACCCTACTGCAAGAAAAACGTACTTCGACGAAAGAAGAAAAAATCTACAGCATCTCTATGGAACATTCAATGAAATAGATAAGGAGCTCCAAGGAAAGCTTCCAGCAGACCACCCATACAACGTGGAAAAATTCCGAACTCAAGTAGATGAACTTTACCAGGACGCAGAAAGCTACATAGCGAAGAAAGTCCACACCCTGAAAAATCCATCACCGACTGACACACAACCAATCCTCGAAGCCGTCAGGAAGCAACAGCTGCAAATAACACAATTCGAACAACAACTGAAGTCAACAAGAGAGCGAATGATGAGAAATAACAATCAATCGCTTCTCAATAAACGTCTCGACGATTTAACAAGTCTATGGAAAGAAATTTCGAAAACACACGTCGACATACAGTTGAAGGATGGCGGAGGCGTTGAAAATTATCTCCAGTTGGAAATATACGAGCAGGCATACGAAAATTACTTGGACGTAGAAGAATTACTGACCCAAAATCAAGAGGACATTGCCACAACAAACCACAACAGAACTGCAAACTTGGTGAAGCTGCAAATTTCAACATTCAACGGACAATACAAAGAATGGCCTACTTTCCGTGACCTATTCAACCAGATCGTACATAAGCAAAACTTCGCTGACGTCGAAAAAATGCAATTCCTGAAAACACATGTACGAAGCCGGTAAATTAATTCAACACCTGGAAACTTCAGAGACGAATTATAACACCGCATGGAATTTAATTGAAGAAAGATTCAATAATCAACGTCTTTTGTTCACCAAGCACCTGGATAACATCCTGAACATCCCAGCATCCAGTAATGATTCCTCCTATGGAATGAAGAAGATCCACGACGTTACTGTTGAAAGTCTTTCGGCCATAAGAAACATGAATATCAATGTGGAAGCAGCAGGTCCCATTATAGGACATATCATTCTGAAGAAAATGGATCCTGAATCTAAGAAGCTGTACGAGATGGCACTCGAAGATCCCAAAAAAATTCAAGATCTGGACTCAATCCTAGCCTTCCTTAAGAAGAGGTTTCAGTCCCTTGAAACTTTGAGGGGACAATTCAAGAAAGCCGACACAAACAGCAGCTCTAAATCTTCAGATACGAAGAAACACTGGTCATATCCATCTTACTACAGCCAAAGTCCAGCCTGCCCAGTCTGCTCAGAAGAACACCCCATCGTGACCTGTCAAACGTTCTTAGCCATGGATGTCAATGAACGCTGGTCGCTCGTATGCAAGGAAAAACTTTGTCGCTCTTGTTTAACCCATGGAAAGAACAAGAAATGCAAAAAACGAACGAGATGTCCCAAATGTGATCGCAGTCACAATATCCTCCTTCACAACGACGCAGCAGTTCCAAAAACTGGTCCTACACGAACAAACAGCGAAGCTACTGGAATAACCACTCAACAAATCTCTGGCCACGTTGGAAGCTCCATTCAATTCAACCGCCAAGCCAATGTAGCCATGCTTGCCACTGCCTATGTGGACGTACAAACCAATGATGGTCAACTCAAAACTTTGAGAGCACTTATCGATCCGGGTTCTCAAAAATCGTTCATCACGGAGTCAGCTGCCCAACTTCTCGGACTACCCCGGTACAAACACCAAGTGGAAATAACTGGCCTGGGAGTTGCGGCGGCAGGAACCTCGAAAGGGAAAATTTTCACGCAGCTAAAGCCAAGATTCTCAAGCCCCCACACACACCACGTAGAATTGCTGGTCATGCCCAAACTCACAACAAATATACCCAGCATCAACATAAACGTGCAAATGCCAGATGAATGGAACAACCTAATGCTTGCGGATCCAAACTTCAACAGAACTGCCCCAATCGACATTTTAATAGGCGTCGATTTATATGGAGAAATTCTGGAATGTGGTCTCAAGAAATCGACAACTGGTCTGATTTTACAAAAAACCACTTTGGGATGGATAATTTCCGGAAATACTCCATTATCAGTGCAACAGCCAGAAACTTTGGGATTAATAGCCAGCATCGATCATGATATTGACGAAAAACTGACCAAATTCTGGAAAATAGAGGAGGCCCAGTCCACCCCCAACCGAGTTCAAGAAATTCACAAGCACATCAGACCAGAAAATTGGTACCACGTTAGATCGGAAAATAACCAAGCAGATTTAGCCTCAAAGGGCACCACTCCGAGTCAATTAAGAAGCCCTAGAATATGGTGGAACGGACCAGAATTACTGCAACAGCGAACCGTAGACATCATCCAAGAGGCAAAAAAGACGACAATACCAGAAACGACCCAGGAAATGAAAAAAGACGACTATCTGGTATTGCACACAACACCCAATGATGATCTTGACCTGACTCAACGCTATTCAGAATGGGGCAAAACAAAAAGAATCGCGGCGTATTGTCTCCGCTTCATATACAATGCTCAACGCTTAGACACCCGATACGACAAATTCATCACCGCAGCTGAATTGCAACGTAGTGAAATAGCGTTGTTGAAAATAATTCAACGCATACACTACTCCATAAAGCAAATGGATTTGGATCGACGCAAAGAATTTAATGCAAAGAGCGCGCTGCGTCCCATGACTCCTTTCGCGGACGAACAAGGTTTACTCAGGGTAGGAGGAAGACTACATCATTCCAACCTATCCTTCAACGAGAAACATCCCATTATGATTCCACCGAAAGGCCACATCAATGAGCTGATAATTCGAGATGCTCATACACGGACGTTGCACGGAGGAAATCAATTAACTACGGCATATATCAAACAAAAATACTGGATTGTCCAAGCAAGGAGCAAAATAAGACACATAATCCATTAATGTGTCACATGCACACATCAGAAAGCTTCCACTCAACATCAGCAAATGGGAACCTTACCAGCTGCAAGAATCACTCCTTCACATCCATTTGCCAATACAGGGATAGACTATGCAGGACCGATCCCACTCAGAATGTCAAAGGGACGCAGGGCCAAATCCTATAAGGGCTACATTGCACTGTTTATATGTCTAGCTACAAAAGCCATACACTTGGAAGTAGTCAGTGACCTGACAACGGAAGCCTTCCTCGCAGCCTTTCGTCGGTTAACCTCTCGCAGAGGACTCTGCAGACACATATATAGTGACAATGGTACTACCTTCGACGGGGCGAAAAACTCCCTTGACAAACATTGCAAGAAAGCAATTTCTGAAGGAAGCTTCAGTGGTTTACTCGCCAAGGAGTTCAACACAGAATGGCACTGGATACCTCCTTTCAGTCCGCACTTTGGAGGGCTCTGGGAAAGTGGAGTCCGTTCCACGAAACACCATTTAGAGAGGGTAATTGGTGAAACAACCCTAACCTTCGAAGAAATGACCACCTTGCTGTGCCAAATGGAGGCATGCTTGACCTCTCGGCCCTTATTACCACTAGACGGCCGACCTCAGGACACCAATCTATTAACGCCTGGGCATTTCCAAATTGGGCAACCAATAATCTCTCCTCCTGATGATCACGACATCCCAGAAGATAAGATCTCACCACTTAGAAGATGGAAACTAGTCCAAAAAATGAAAATCGACTTCTGGAAAACTTGGACAAAGGAGTACTTAACAAGGCTACAACAGAGGACAAAATGGCAGAATGTCACTAAAAATATTGAAGTGGGAGACATTGTATTACTGAACCAAGAAAACATCGACCCAAACAAATGGCCACTAGCGAAAATAACGCTGGCTCCGATGGATTAGTAAGAGTAATTACAGCTCGCACAGAAAAATCAAAAGAAATAAAAAGACCAATAACAAAAGTCTGTAGACTGCCAATCAAGGATGAAGAAATAACACCATCTGATATGCAACCAAAGATGACTGGACCCTTCACACACTAAGATCCAACTCAGCTGGACCTGGGGAACCCGATAGCGAGTATAGCGAACCCGCCGCCCGGGAAAATGTCTGATATTCATAAAAAATAATTATCAGACAGTTTCAATATTCCTTATTTAGGGCGAGCGAATACAACTGCAATTCGGCACTTTTGCTGAATTGCATTACTTCGTGAGGATTTGGCCCACATTCCAGGGTCATCGAACAGACACCGCGCTCGCTAAATAATATTGTTAAGTAATTAGTTAAGTTACGTAATTAGGATTGACTATAAATAGATGTAAGAATTTTAAATAAAGCATTCTTCAGTTTCTTCTTATTGCATTCACTATCGTGAATAGTCAAACTCAGAGAAGTGAGCCTTACAACCCCACTATCTCTTACAAAAAAGTTTCCGACATAGTTGATATCGTTTCAACAAAAATCTAATTAAAACTCAAATAGCAACATAGGGACAAAAAAGAATTCGAATGTTGAGCTCTTGTTGCAATCGGTTGATAAAAAATTTTCGAAAATTTATCTTATTTTCATTTAAAATATTTTTTTGCAATTTTTTAGAATTATTTCTACCTATTTTCGAGAGATGATTCATGACATCTATGTTTTCTATCGATATCCCAACACAAGGCTAGAAACGTTGAGATTCACGACAAAATGAAACAATTCATCTTACCGGAGGTGGAGAAAATAATTGGTGCCAATGAATCAAAAAGAAGGGTTTGTCCCTTTTTACATAACGCTATTCCACTAAGCCACTCCAAAAGTTAAGTGAAATGGTTTGTCAATTGTCCCCGTGTGAATGCTCCGTTATTTTATCTACTCGAATCTTTATCGCGTATATCAGCACCGAATTTACACCGGTCTTTTTTATACTGACGTAGGGCCAGCTGGTATTATAAACAGTTCAACCGTCAATTGAAATTCAACTTCAGGTTGAAGACCGGACATTGAATGTTAAAACTGTCCTTCAAGCGGAAGTTTAGTCTCAATTGTCGGTTGTAACGTTCATAATACCGGCTTTTAGGGCCATATTCAGAGTCAACCCTCAAGATAAAGGTCCAAAGGTTACTTGGATAAAAGATATTCAGTACTCCGACATTTCTTAGGGGAGAACAACAATATTTTTATTAAAACCAATTTGAAAATAGTTCATACTGAAAGTAAATCTTTAATATATATTCTCGTCATATATGCCCATAGGTAGGGCCAGTTTTAAATAGTTTTCAGTTTGCACTCTAAAAAATGTGAACACTGCAGATACCTTACTACCACAGGTATGGGGTAATCAGACCAGATAACCACAGAAGCTACGAAACTAAGTATAAATAGGTAAATAATTGAAGACCTTATTATGATAATTATTTTACTTGAATACGTTAGTTACAAAAATCACAAATGTAGCCCTTGCGAATGTTGACACCACTACATTCCTTAGGTGCCCATTTCCCACAAATGGTCGACTGATCGAAGAACTACCTACCAGTTCATCACAGAGGAGCAATCTTGAACTGTCTCAAAGAAATATCTCACTCTATGAATATATTCACCACCAAAAACTGTCAATCTCTGATAGAAATTATATACTAAAATCTCATCATACGCATTTAGCCATTCTAGATAAGGAAATTAAACATACAGGTCAAGTACTATTTCACCTTGAAGGAATATAATATAATTGTGAAAATTCATCAGGGATGCCTCGGTCTCAAGGATCAGATATAGATAATTTGGGTATTTTCATTTTTAAATCCTGCAGAAGTTAATGAAATTACCGAAACCTCGAATAATATAAAAATATATTTATTTGTTTCTCATTTGTAAACGTCAGTTTCCAAAAACACAATATTAATCAAGAAAGTTTATTTTATCAAGTCACTAACTTGTAAAACTGACAGTTAACTTGCAAAATTTTTACCAAGTTAGTAGTATTATTTACATTAGAAAATTTTGTTTTATCGTCATATATGTTGAAAATCATGGTACAATTGTTATTTCCAGTAACACAGATTTTTGATGATAAAAGAGTTGATACTGATGATGATGAAGAACCATCTGTTGACTCAGAAACTGCTGAACTCGAGGACTGCAGAACATTTGTACTCTATATACTACCAAATAATTTGCTAGACATTTCAATTTTTTTGTTGACCAAATCATCGACATAACTCATCGCAATTTCGGTGCTCTTCCACCCTCCTGCACGCTTCAGTGCTAAAATATCTCCACAATACACGCAAGGTAACAGGTTTTACTGGCTCAAGAAGGTAGTTATATCCTCCATTCGCCAGTAAAAAACCTCTTACTTTGCTAGTAATGTTATATACTATACTGATCCTAGAGACCAAGATATCGTAATATTTTCAATAGATACGATATTCTACTACGAAAATTTTGAATATTATGTATAAAATCTGGGCTTCAACTGCAGCATTGAAGAAGAAAAGTGACTGTATTAACACCAATATGACATAAAACGGGAAATAAAAAACATTCAGCACTATGCCAACACTCATTAGAGTCAGGTCATAAAGTTAAATTTGATGATACCCAGATTCCACACCACTGTTCACGTCTAAAAACACTAACAATCCAAGAGTCAATGTGACATGTTCTTTCGAGCATTTACGGCCTAAATGCTCGAAAGAACATGTCACATTGAACGATGGCCGCGAAAGCCTCAACCAATTTATTAATCCAAGAGTCTTTATACAGGGTGTTTCATGAGTCATTGGCCATAGCATAATGTTGAATGCAGGTCATCCTGGACTTTCCGAAAACTTGCTTGTTTTGTATCTTGAGGCGATTAGTTTCAGAAATACAGAGTGATTCATGAATATTGCCCTAAATTTGCGATAGCCACTGATTTGAAATATCGATCAAATTTTATAAGTTTGTTCACTTCAAAAGGCCCTTCAATGAGGCTCATAAAATATCAAGATTTCCAGCTCAGCAATCACAATATTGTGATTTATATTTCAAGACTCAAAATTGATATTTTCTACAACATTAAGAAAAATTTTCTGATTGGCATGAGGAGATACTTACTTTCAAAGAATTGAATTATCACTTCGTATGGCACACTTGTCACAAGATAATAGGAAACGAATGACTTCATATTTTAGATAATTTTTTTCAGGAAGCGATCCTGTTTTTATTCCTTTCGTGATATTACTTAGTGTCTTCTGCTAAGTTTTTGATTTTTCTACTTTCTGTACAGGGTGGGCAAAATTGGTGATACATGAACTACAACTTTTCAACTCGACGAGCTAGAGGAAAATGAATGGTACATTACGGTCGTCTTTTTCAGAGAAACTAATAATGCCATCAAATGAATTCCTCTATCTTCTTTTGTTTTCGAGTTATAGGCCAAAATTGAAATTTGGGCGATTTCAACTTTGGTCATTATCTCCGTTTCTGTTTGTGCTAGGATGTTGAAATTGAAACATTATACAGACACTTTTTTAATAGCAATCCAGAGGCGTACTACGTTTTTTTCCAATAGGGTTTCTTGCTGAGTTATAACAAAAAGTTGTGTTTTTTCTTATGGAAACAATAGTTTATTATGACCCAGAAAGAATCATCACTTTTTACTGTTTCAAAAATATATCATTATACAGGGTGACCCACGTAAAAAAATATCTACTGACCTATATTTCCGTGCGTAAGTTATAGAAAATGGTTAGAACGCTTGTTGACTTCGAGGTCAGTGGTCTATGATCATACCCCTAATCGGGGTGGCAGCCCCTTCAAGATCCAAAACTTTATTGGGTTCGAGTGACACATCATTGCAAAGGTTCAATTCTATTCATGAATATACTTAACAATTCCTATTTGGTATCAAAAGATTAACCTGTCGAAGCATTTTCTGGAGCATACTCAGAAACATGGGGATTGAACTGTTTTACGTGGCTCACCCTGTATAATACGTTATATATTTTTGAAACGGAAAAAAGTGATGATTCTTTCTGAATCATAATACACTATTGTTTCTATAGGAAAAAACACAACTTTATGTTATAGCTCAGCAAGGAAACCTGTTGTCAAAAAACATGGTACGCCACTGGATTGTAATGAAAAAAGTGCCTGTATAAGGTTTTAATTTCAACATTCTAGCACAAACAGAAACGGAGATAATGACCAAAGTTGAAATCGCCCAAATTTCAATTTTGGCCTATAACCCGAAAACAAAAGAAGATAGAAGAATGCAGTTGATGGCATTATTAGTTTCTCTGAAAAAGACGTCTGTAATGTGCCATTCATTTTCCTCTATCTCGTCGGGTTAAAAAGTTGTAGTTCATGTATCACCAATTTTGCCCACCCTGTACAACTCTTCTTATGAGGAATCCCAAGCCCCCACTGAGTGTGCGTAAGAAATGATTAAAGGTATGCATGGTCAAGCTGTGACTTCTTCTGAAATTACATCTTGAAGAAAAAGAGAAGCAACAGAAGTTAACCTTCTTGGAAAGTGTAAGATTTCTTGAAACAACAGCGATATCATAGTCGCTTAATAAAAATGCACTTTCAACCGTTTTTGTATGTCTCGATGAATCATCGAATTCTGATTGACTCTGTAGGAAAAAAAGTGCATGATACATAGAATCTCAGCATTCTGCATACGAAAATTATGGATGTTTAACCAAAGCTATGCTTCTGCATAAAAAAAGGGGATAATATGTAAGGTGCATTGAAGATATCAGTAGCGATGGTTTGGGACGTATTATACCAACGTTATATTTTTTGTGAAGTTGAATTGGGTTCTCTATTTTGTTGTGGTAGAAGAACCGATGGTATTTTTTTTCATAGTTCCGACGTAAGTAAGTTCCTTTTCTCTCAATTTTTCTGACAATTCCAATGATGAAAACCAGTTATCAACTGTTATATTTCGGTTCCTATGAAATATGGAAGGTATTTGACTCATTACTGAAGTTTCAAACATTACGATTTCAGAAATATAGAGAGAACACAATTCGAATACAGACACTAACACCGTAGAGCGGTCTCACAGACCGCTTTGTAAGTTTTTCTTGCAAACCGTTACTACCAGAATTGTCTGCTTGCAAACACTGACGTAGGATGCGACCATTTGAAGGTATTGAAGCGATGTTGCGATAAAATTGAAGTGTGTATTAGTTAGAGCAAATCAAATTTCTGCTGCGGTCTCACAGACCGCACTACGGTGGTTAAGGGTTTTAATAAAAGATTATAGAGTATAAAGATAGGAAACGTCAATATATCAGTAGTGTTAAAAATCGACTACGGTGTGCGAGAAAAAGAAAGTATTGACTAGAAAATTTCTGTCGGTCCTAAGTCAACCGCTCTAACCACTGAGGTAACACAACGTGTTTTCTCATCATCATATTTAGCACTGATTATAGAGAAAAAAGATTGGAAACGATGCGACTACACTTAAGATAGCGCCATCTAGTTGTTCCGAGTTCATTCAAAATATCTTAATTCGCCAGATATGTATATGCGAGAATATGATGATTAAAAAACC
This sequence comes from Hippodamia convergens, assembly GCA_038502775.1. NCBI lineage: Eukaryota > Metazoa > Arthropoda > Insecta > Coleoptera > Coccinellidae > Hippodamia > Hippodamia convergens. The sequence continues at coordinate 268,647 of JAVSIQ010000125.1, read as the reverse complement.
CGTAGTGTACCTCAGCGGTTAGAGTATTTAAATTGGGACTGTGAGGTCCGAGTTCAATTACGGGCTAGTGTGGAAATTCTCTAGTCAATACTTTGGTTTTGTCGCACAAGATGTTATGTTCTAGACTCGACAAAGTCGAAATTTAATTTGAGTACCTACCTAAGCATGATTTTACTAACATTTAAACTTTCAGAGTTCCTAACAACGGAAAATCGTAGTGCGTTCTCAACATTACTGATATATGGCCGTTTCCTATCCTCAAACTCTTTTATATTTATCATATTTATATCTGGCACAATCTGATATTTTCTGAATTACGTCGGAATAACTAGAAGGCGCTGATGTAATAAACGAAGAAAACAGTAACTCCCTAATTCAAATATTCAAGACTGGAAAGTGTATATAATGTTGCAGCTTGAATTGTCAGGGAAACTTATATCGGGAACTCATGAAGTTGATTGTATTTCGTGCCTCAGAGCATTGAACGCGATAAGGAATAGTTGAAGCTGATAAAAAAAACCGAAATCTTCTAATTTGTTTATTTCTGAAGAGGAGAGAAATATTACAGCGAGAGACGCGATAACGTTTGGTCAGGGCGTATGAAAATATCGAAAACTTTCAAATTTGTTTATTCCTGAAGATGTGAGTAATAATACAGCACCAAACTCTATAATTTTTGTTCGGAGTGTATGGAACCCAACATCTCCAAAAAAAAACATATTATTTCCATGTGCTTTGTTCGGGTACGCCAAAGGAGAGGAGAATAAAGATTGAAGAAAAAATCTTGTTGGTGATGCCAAAATTTTAAGAGGGAAAGATCTACCTTCAAGAAGGTGAAAAGTTAATTCCATCAATAATAAGTGAGTCAGTAGATCTGGGAAGACGGAAAATTGCGAATCGATAATTGAGTACGTAAATTACATCGCGAAAGGAGAGTGGTATTCCAATAAAATTAGAAAGCCAGGAAAAAGGTCACGTCATTTTAGTTTGATTATTTTACGAAAATTTGAGTCCAGAGTCCTAAAATCTCTCCTCTCCTCTCCTTTAAATTTTTCATTTCGATTTTTTTGCATTTGCATTGGATCAAATTAGTATGTTTTTCTTTTGAATTACGTTTTATTTGATCTGATTTGAAGACTACCCATATAGAGTTGGTTCATGTTCATTTTGTTTTTCTTGTTGCATTTTTTCAAAGTGGAGATTCAGTTAAATAATATTGTGTGGTTTCAATTAAAACCCTGAAACTAAACTCGAGATACTACGTCCTGTTCTTCGTGCATCAGTGGTTACCCACACCTTCTCCGAGTTGGACAGAGTTTATTGTGTTCAAATTTTCAATAACATCTCTTAGTTGACGAAAAGCTGCTCTTTCGTTAACCACCCAGCAACCCTGAGTAGAGTTTTATTAACAAGTCTATATATACAATGTATAATCTATTACACTGACTTGAGTATAGTCGCTTCGTTTCCATTCTTTATTCTCCATAATCTTTGGTTCTGATAATTTTAAGAGAAAATTTAATTTACGGCTTTTTAACGTGACATTTACCGGTGATGCGACATACCTCCTGTAGAGAAATTGTTAACCAATATAAAACTAAAAAATTGTAAGACACCAATAATCAAATTTGACCTGTATCAGTTATAACAGTACCTGAATTTTTATAGATTTTTTTCTGCTGGTTACCTTTTTTCTAATATGTACGGTTCAACAAATCTATGATTGATAACTTCGCACGAAACGATTTTTGAGAACACATATCGTGAATTTTTGAAGTGTTTTATTTTTTTTCATCTGATTATTTCCGCCGAATCATGACGATTTCTGGTATTGAATACTCCCACCGACAGAAAGTACATCTTCTCTAAATTCCGAGGGGTAAATATCTGCCCAAAATGTACACCATCGGATTATCGGCAGTAGCATCAATATGTTTTGAGTGTTTTCCAACAAACCATCCTTTATCATAAAACACTGCATAGTACTTATTAATCTCTGATGCAATTGTCAACTAGAATTTTGGAGAGGAAAATCCTTTTGAAATTTTCTTTCTGATTTTCACCTGAAATATGACAATCGTCATATTTTATGATGACCATCTCCTGTCTGAGCTCTATCGAGAGCTATCTCTCTTGCCTCTCTTCGACCTCCCCTTTCATTTAGTCACTCTGGATTTTGATAGATTTTTGTTACCCACTTCTGGTGCCTCAGTCTTCTTAGGTCTTCCCTCGGGTCTCCCTGTACTTTTCACAAGGAACCGTTGTAGTCTGTCTGTACTGACCCTATTTTTAGTTTCTTCTAGCAACCAAAAAAGCGAAGACTTTCTGACAATTTTCGATTTATTTCCAACAGTGACTCGGACATATGGATCATCTTCAATTGTTTCATCCAATAATTTCTGATAACTTCTTAAAATTAAGTTATGCATTTCTCCGACATTCGATATGTTGCATAAATCCTCAAACAAGTGAATATTTGTGTTTTTCACAGTCATCGTTTTTTCAAGTCATCGTCGTTTATTCCTTCATCTTCTATCGGTAGAGAAGTAAAATGTTGTAGCTTCTGTTTAAAATCATTGGTGAGCTCGGTGAAACATTTGCTGAACCGAGGGATGAATCTTCACTAGTGTCGATCCAAAGGTCCTTCAATGGTAGAATTGCAAGATAATACAAGTTGTTTTCTTCTACAGAGATCCCTGATTTTCGCGTATGCCCTAAAGCATCTAATCGTGCACGATCTACTGAGTCGGCATCATACTATCCGTATAGTGTTCAACCAGTGAACGATACTGATAGTCTAAGATCCCAGGGCCCCCAGACGTTACTTATTTTTGAAGTAACGAATTTCACAGTAGAGATAGTCTCATATGTGTTTAATAGTGTGTGCATACTCGCTATCTTGGCTAGGCGGCCCGTTCACAAATAGAAGGTAGAAAAGATAGACAAAAACATACCGAACTTTTCTTCAATTCGAAGAACTGATTTTTATATATGTCACGCAGAATATTATGAAAAATAAATATTTCATATTGCCAGACCGTTTCCGTGGGCCGTAATTCCTCCCAGATGCTTTAAATTTCAATAAAAAAAATCACAGTTAGAAATATTGTTGCGAAATGGCCAGATTCAGCACTTTTGTTGAATTCGTAGCACGGATTCTTATATATGTAACGCAAAATATTATAAAAAATAAATATTTCAAATTGCCAGACCGTTTTCGTGAGCCGTAATTCCTCCCAGACGCTCTAAATTTCATTGAAAAAAAAAACCTTTTTTACAGTCGAAGACTTCAATTTTGAATATTAATCTTAGGGGATCATTTTGATACTTTTTGTGGAAAGCCAGACCAATCCCAAGGGCCAAACATTCTGCCAGACACAATCAAAATTTTGTTAGGTCCCTAGAAACTATTAATTTTTTTTCCTACAAAGTGTATATTTTCAACATCAAATTATGGGAATGACAATTTATTATTATAATTATAACAGAAATCAAAAAATATAATCTTTTTCATCTTAATCTTAATCTTCATTGTCAGCTTCACTCGATGGTTAACTCGTACCTGGCCTTTTACAATATTTTTATTGATAGAGGTTTCGTAACTATGGGTTCTTCGAATTTCCTCAAGTTGGTAGAACCTGCCTTGTGAGCCGTAATTCCTCGCATACACTTTATAGGCAAAAAATTCATAGTTTCTAGGAAACTAATAAAAATTCTGATTGTGTACTGGCAGTATATTTGGCCCTTGGGATTGGTCTGGCTTTCCACAAAAGGTATTAAAATAATCCCCCAAGGATTATATTCAAAATTGAAGACTTTAAATGTAAGAAAAGTTAATTTTTTTAATGAAATTTAAAGCGTCTGGGAGGAATTACGGCCCACGGAAACAGTCTGGCAATATAAAATATTTATTTTTTATAATATTCTGCGTGTTATATATGAGAATCAGTGCTTCGAATTTAACAAAAGTGCTGAATCTGCCCATTCCGCAACAATATTTCTAACTGTGATTTTTTTATTGAAATTTAAAGCGTCTGGGAGGAATTACGGCCCTCGGAAACAGTTTGGCAATATGAAATATTTATTTTTTATTATATTCTGCGTGACATATATAAAAATCAGTGCTTCGAATTCAACAAAAGTGCTGAATCTGGCCATTTCGCAACAATGTTTCTAATTGTGTTTTTTTTTATTGAAACTCAAAGCGTCTGGGAGGAATTACGGCCCGCGAAATCGGTCTGGCAATATAAAATATTCATTTTTTATAATATTCTGCGCGATATATATGAAAATCAGTGCTTCGAATTCAACAAAAGTGCTGGATCTGGCCATTTCACAAAAATATTTCTAACTGTGATTTTTTTTATTGAAATTTAAAGCGTCTGGGAGGAATTACGACCCGCGAAATCGGTCTGGCAATATAAAATATTCATTTTTCCATAATATTCTGCGCGACATATATGAAAATCAGTGCTTCGAATTCAACAAAAGTGCTGAATCTGGCCATTTCGCAAAAATATTTCTAACTGTGATTTTTTTTATTGAAATTTAAAGCGTCTGGGAGGAATTACGGCCCACGGAAACGGTCTGGCAATATGAAATATTTATTTTTCAGAATATTCTGCGCGACATATAAAAAAATCAGTTCTTCGAATTTAAGAAAAGTTCGGTATGTTTTTGTCTACTTTTTCTACCTGCTACCTGCGAACGGGCCGCCTAGCCAAGCTTGCGAGTGTGCACACACTATTTAACACATATAAGACTGTCTATACTGTAAAATTCGTTACTTCAAAAATAAGTAAGGTCTGGGGGCCCTGGGATCTTACTCTATGATTTATTTAATGAAATTATTGCATTAAAATCACATTTTGCTGATGACCAGTCTAATGATCCACAAACCCAGTTACAATATCTTTTTGGCAATGACTTAACTACATTGAGAGAGCTTTCTGACTTATTGTACGTAGTCCATTAGGGATTATTTCACCTTACGCTTCTCCGACATCTGCGGTAGGCATCTTCAGAAGATTCTTGGTCTGAGACAGTAACTCGACTGCTGAATTTCTGACAGTGATGCCGGGTACAATCCAGAGGTGTTATTCATACCCCCGTAAATGGAGAGAGAAGATAGTAAGTTTACGTGCGTGATGTTGATAGACCCATTACTCCCATTACTTTATGAATTTCAATGGATTTCATGTTCATTCTGGGATACTAACTTTTGATATTCGAAATAACCTTTGTCTTCGAGAAAACTATATTGTGTCCATCTGTTAGAGCATGTTCCGCTAGTGCAGATTTTTCTGTCTGACGTATTGTCACGTATTGCACCACGGTGCATACATACATACATTCTCCTGTATCCCACGTTTATACCGAGGTTTAGATTTATAATTTCAAGCTCATGGTCAGGAGTGAAGCATTCCACAGGTTTTGACTGATATAATATGGACAATTTATAAGGGAAAAGATTAAGGAGAAGAAATCATATATTTTTGTGACAATATTATTTATTATTTCAGATTTTAAACTAGTGAAAGGAGTGTTCCAACCATAGAACATACCAGTACGTATATGTCTCGGTATATGTTCGGTGGCCTAAGTTCTGAACGGTTATTTTGTGCTACAGATTTTAAAAACGGGCATTGTGTCGTCATGTGAAATAAATTCAATGCTTAGGCAAATAATAGCTTTCTTTTCATAATATTTGAATTTTTCTCGGAATTTTCATTTCAAATGAGTTTTTCAATTGAAGCAATCTTTTAGTTGGGTAGAGTTCCTAATCATACACAAAGCTTGCGGATAACGCATCGGGTGAAGTGAGGAGTCACTATCTTTTCTTTGGCAATACATCCACTTATAGAGACTAGCAATAAAGACGAGAATTAAGGAGTGTTATGTACATATGAAAATGTATATACGTAATTGAATCAGTAATTACCTACCTTCCCGTAACCTAATGTGGTCTCAAGTTAAATTCAAATTGGAACCTGCATTATTCATTATTTTCCTCGTTTTCATTTTATGGCGAGTCTCTAAGCTGATTTCTTTTATATATTGACTTGAAGATTTAATGAATGAAGAATTAATCAAACAAACATTTCTATTTGGTCCATTTAAAACGGTAAAAGCGCTCGAAAAGCGTGTTTATTTGCGAAGTGAATGAAGCTAATTGGTCGAGATCCCCACACGTTGTAGCGGTTGCTTCTGCGCAGGACATGATAATTTAAATAATTGGTAAATCCTCGATAAATCCTTGGTAATTCCATATAATTATTGAATATTACCTAGTAAATCCTTATAAATCCCTTGTAAATCCCGTAATTTCTCGTAAATCCCCATAATTCCCGAATAATTCCACATAATTGCTAATAAATCCCAATAATTCCTGATAAGTCCTCCAGACTGTACACCCTAAATCGTCAGATATTTACCCCTCGCTAAATTATAAATGATATTATGACAGACTCATATTCTTCATATATACAAGAACTTGACTAAATCTCTGTCAATCAATTAGACAGTAATGTAGAAATAATGATAATAATAATAACAGCTCTTACTGAAAAAGAATATGTCAAAATTTATTTCAATATTTTTAACAGGCTAGGTTCAGTTCGCCCGGGGTACTTCACTGACACACCCCGAACGAAGCTAATTTTAAAAAAATAGTTTTGTATATCAAAGAAATAACATATTTGGACAATAGAAGAGGGATGAATAATGAGGGATTTGTAAAATACATGAAAAACATCTAGTCGACATAATCCTCAAAGATGAAAAATAACCGTAGACACGTGTTTCGGGCTTTCGGCCCTCATCAGTACGATGAAAAGATGGTAAATTAAAACGCATAACAGAGTCAACACAAGGGAGCCAGTCGTACATTTACGATTTCGGTTGGAAGACCTTGCATTCCAGAGCAACGTCCAATGTCACCACAGAGGCAGCCTTAGCCACCTGCGTGACATCCGAGTCCAGGAATATAAGTAGAAGAGTGATGAATAATGAGGGATTTCTAAAATATATGAAAAAGATCTAATGTACATAACCTTCAAAGAGGGTTGTTTGAGGGTTATGTCCATTAGATCTTTTCATCTATTTTACAAATCCTTCATTATTCATCACTCTTCTACTTATTTTCCTGGACTCGGATGTCAGGTAGGTGGCTACGGCTGCCTCTGTGGTGACGTTGGACGTTGCCTTGGAATGCAGGGTCTTCCAACCGAAATCGCAAATGTGTGGCTGGCTTAAGGTACGGTTTCGCTTGTGCGTCGGACGCATGCAGTGAATGCGAGCAGCTACTGCTCGCGTCCGCTGTTACCTCGGAGTGGTTTCCTTATCTGCAGCCAAACTACTCGGCCGACAGTCGACAGTGAGAATTCGAAGATGGATTGTACTTGCGCTTCATATTTTGGAAGAAGAGGAGAATGAAATTATTCTAAAATATATGAAAAGAAAAAATAAGAAAAGGCCTGCTGTGCATTTGATGTATAAGAATAGGAAGAAAAGGAGGATTTGCCAGAGCAGATGGATTCGCAGTCCGAGGGTCAAATTGCCTGGCAAGAAAAAATAGTTACAGGAACGTAGGGTTCGAAATAATTAATATTCAATTATATGAAACTGTTTTATATTCACAAGAGTTCAAATTTAAAATGATAAAGAAAGAATTTCCTTTTACTTGTTTTTTCTTCTATTTCTGTCGCGATCTTTCTCCATAAACTGTCTTTCAGCATGAAATGCATCAACATCTACACTCCCCGTCAATAAATTACGGACAGGCAACGGTTTTGTCAAATTCAACACCCTATATCTTTTTTCGTGGTTCTCCGATTTTGTTGAAATTTTCACTAGGTATAGTATTGGGTCTTGTTATATTAACCTGGAATTTACTTTGCGAAAATACGTGTGATTTATCCGTTATACAAGTTGAAACAAAACCTTGTTTTGTACCCTTAATTTCTTAACACCCTGTGGTGAATTTTAGGCGGAAAATTTGGTGTCATTCAGCTTTAATTTGAAGTGTGACCCTTTCTTAACAAAATTTTTTTTGATTTACGTCAGTATTGCTTTAAAAAAAAAGATGGTACACATTTTCAAAGAAAGTGTTAAATTTTTTCAATTTTTATAACAATTCAAAATATTACAATACCTTATCGACTAGTACACATAAACAAACATCTGAAAATTAATAGCGTGTATTTCCACCTCGCTTTCTCATCACTTCTACCATACGACGTGGCATACTTCAATGCATTTCCGAATTGCTTCTGGGGGAATATTTTCCCGTTCTGGGCTGTTCGTTTGTCGGGCAAGGTGTTGGGCTGCCGATTTCGAACATGTCTACCTAGCATATCCCCTACATGTGCAATTGGATTTAAATGCGGCCTTCTGGCTGGCCACACGAATCGTTGAATATTCGCCTCTTCAAAGTATTCTGTTACAACCCGTGCAACGTGAGGCCTAGCATTGTTCTGCATTAACAGACATTGTTGCTTCCCTCAGAAGCAATTCGTAAACGCATTGAAAGTATGCCACGTCGTATGATAAAAGTGATGAGAAAGCGAGGGGAAATACACGCTATTAATTTTCAGATGTTTGTTTATGTTTACTAGTCGATAAGGTATTGTAATATTTTGAATTGTTATAAAAATTGAAAAAATGCAACACTTGAAAATGTGTATCTTTTTTGTAAAGCAGATACTGACGTAAATCAAAAAACATTTAGTTAAGAAAGGATCACACTTCAAATTAAAACTGAATGATATCTTTTCCGTCTCAAATTCACCACAGGGTGTTTAGAAATGAAGGATATAGAACAAGGTTTCATTTCACTCTGTATAACGGGTGAACTACAGGTATTTTCGCAAAGTAAATTTCAGGTTAATATAACAACACCCAATACTATATGTGGTGAAAATTTCGACAAAATCGGAAAACCATGAAAAAAGATAAAAGGTGTTGAATTTGACAAAAATTTTGCCTGTCCGGAATTTATCGACTGGGAGTATATTTGTGGAAACTAATTCAATTAGTTTCACTTCTTCATCCGTCGAAAAGTTTTCAACACTCATTTTCTATAATCTCGATGAATAATAACAATTTTAACCTCTATATAAACGAATTCACGCTGCAGCGACGTCGCACAGACTGGTACCGCAAGCAGTGGGCCGTTTGGATGCTGTAGCCATTGCTGCGTTGACTGCACAAGCGGAACCGCTTCTTCGCTGTTCCCTATGAACAGTCTATACAACAATCGCAGCAGCCACTTTCGGCGGTCGCTGCATGCGTCCGACGCACAAGCGAAACCGTACCTTTAATTATGTTGACTCTGTTATTTACCATCTTTTCACCGTACTGATGAGAACCGAAAGCCCGAAACACGTGTCTACCGTTATTTTTCATCTTTGAGGGTTATGCCCATTAGATCTTTTTCATATATTTGGACAATGTCAAACTCTATTTTTTATATCTTTCTCCAAGCGAACCTTGCATGAGTTTATATTACTAGTGAGCAATTTTCTTTATCGTACAATTATGGATTGAAAAATCAACAAATTAAAAATTTCTTGTATGCATTTTAACTTTTTCTTTCATTCTTATACAGTTTCCTAATTTCATATAACAATAAACAATTTATTCATTATTCATCTTGATACCTTATTAATGAACTTTTTCTGGACCTGGACCCAACAAAATATTACTGCCTCAATTTTCATTTTTGGATGAGTCTGGCTGGTAGATGAAATTATTGCGTCGTGAATTAATTTTAGGTTTGTTGATATCTAAACATATCAAACATTTAGCACAACTGATTGGTTTCCACCTTCGACCAAATGAGAAAATACTTGCTGTGAATTTCTAGGAAAATAAGTTGTTTTTCATTTTGTTTATATGAGTCCGAATGTGAAAATTATAACTGAAAAGGATAAACTTGGGGGTACATAACACATTTGAAAAGAATTACTCTTTGTCACTTCCGAATCTCTCTAGATGAAAAAATGAAAAAATATGATATTCTTTCATGTAAAAAGAATTAATAATAAATAGAAAAGGAAACAGTATTTTCAAACTGTGAGAATTTTTATCCTCAATTCAGTTTAAATCAGAAACTGATTATTTTATATCAGGGCTAGCGGCAACTGATTGCCGCTCTCACCAAGCGCTAACCTGCCTAGTCGAGTTAAGGAAGAATTGTTCAACAAAAAATATACATATTCAGGATAGGCGTTATAAATATGTTCATTCTGTTCCAAATGAAAAACATGATGGGCAGTTAAAAGAGTTATATTCCTGTTAGTTGCCAGATTAAATGTTGAGCCTTTTTGGTCCATTTGAAAGTAACTCGGACGTCTAGATTAAATCCGGAAATGAGTAAGTTGAAGCGACCTGTTCCACGTCCGCTTGTGCATATGTAGAGCCTGAAAACGACTTTCGGTAAAATTTCTATTCGGGTTGTAACTGCCTGATTCCGCCTGTGTAGTTACGACGAAGTTGCTCTTCCAACATGCTAATATCATCCCCAAATACGTTAAATGAAACGACCACTGGTGACAAACAGACTCTTGTTTGAACAAGGACAAGATTATTCAACACAATCTGGTGTTTGGAGGAGTTGGCAACAATTTGAACTAAATAGAGATTCGAGCGTATCCTTATGAAATATTTGTTGAACAAAAAGTGAAGCGATCCTCCAAATTTCAGCTCTCTATCTCAATATTGAGGCGTGCCGGTGAATTTTTCAATTTTTTTCAATACGATTTTTATGAATTTTTTACTTTATTCTCGAATTCTTTTCTATCGATTACAGAAATTGAATTGCAGACATATGAGTATGATCCTGGTGATATTTTTCACGCTATTATTTGAAGATATTATTGATACACAATTCAAGAACACTCGTTAAAAATTCTACATAGAATCATGTGTTGAATATTGTCGATGTATTATTATCTTATTTCTGGATACTTATCAGTAGGTGATTATAACGGTTGAAGAATACTATTGTGAAGAACAATTTTTCACTTTAAACATAGAAAAATTATCAAGATTCACAAAATAATGTAGAAATTTTCAAGTAAATTCTTTCATGACTGTTTGTTTTGAGTAATCAGGATATTTCTTCCTGTAGTCTGATAATACCTGTATTAAAAATTGCTTCTGGTTTTCATCTCTTGATGAAATATTCACGTAGCCTTCTACTTGTTGTATTATTTCTATGATGGGTATATTAATCGTTTGTATTTATATTAACTCGTATATTTGAATATGAGAATCTTTATTTATTTAGTGACAATCTCTGGGGACCTATTCTCGCAACTCCACGCATACGCATTTTTACGAATGGCGATTTGCGTTTCAAAAACGGCATTCTTGACAACTTCGGAAGGTTTACGGCATAGATTTACATATCAGCACTACTGTAAGCTCAAATTTCGAGATATGCGGACAATATAGGTAAATATCGGTGAAATCCAACACCTTACTTTAAAATTCAATGTCAATGATATCATTTGAACTGTCAAATATTTGCTAGTTTTCAAAACCACTCGCAGTGAAATACGAACGATCCTAAGCACGGAACATAAAAATGTACGTCGTATGTCATACGGACGGTCAAAAATACAGATTCGTCTGTCATTCTCAAAGGTAATAGAAGCGAACGATCGCATAAATTGCGAATGGTCAAGAATAGGTCCCCTGAAAATCAATCTTGACAACTACTATATTCATAGAAAAACTATTCTTATAGCATTTTATGAGAGAAAAAGTGCACGCGAAGCTTCTGGCTTTCCCATATGTACCAACGAAAAAGATGATCGCTGACTCGTTGACTAAGGCGCTTGATGTGAATAAGTTCAGTGAGTGTATCAAGTACCAAGGAATCTGCAAATAGGGAGGGTGTTGGACAATTGATTTGCAGCATTGTTAATAAGTTAATGTTATGTTCTATGAATAATTTCATACGTTGTTATGGTTTCTAATCATCAGTTTTATGATCAGTTGTATGAAAAGTCAGTTTGACTTGCTGAATGAAAATATAGTTTGTTGAGTTCTTTTATGTCATGGTAGTCCTCAATCGAGTCCTAGTTTAACAATATTATCATAACGTTCCGTGCTCTTCACCACCTTTTCGGGGTTGACCTTAGCGGTCTCTTCAGGTTAAATCAGGACGACCGTCTCCGTGGCCATGCTTACAAGCTGAGGAAGGAGAATTTCAGAACATCGCAGAGACAAAATTTCATATCGAACCGTGTGTTTTCTACTTGGAACTCTTTACCGTCATCAGTGGTGGATTCAGTGTCTGTGAACTCCTTCAAGGGTAACTACGATACTTGGTTTCGTCGCGAGTGAGTGCCACTTTTGTTTGTTGAACTGATTAATCTCTTTTCTTTAAGTTTGGGTGTATATATTTTTTTGCATACTATGTAACATTTTTTGTGAGTTTATAGGCTTGTCCTCAACTCTTTCCTTTGATATAATAATAATAATAATAAATAATAATAATCCTCTTGTATATTCCATTCTCCTTCCTTTTTAATACTCATTGACTTGTTAAAACATCTTTTTCCCTCTGCTTGTTTTGCATCTACTATTTCCAAAGTGTTATTTCTCCTGAGATTATCATTTTCCTCCTTTATTGCTTTATTACATTCATGTTTGTCTCGTCTTTCGTTACATTTCTTGTTTGTTAGCATTACTTCTTCTTCGCTTTCAAAGTCATTCAGAAAATCTTTAAATTTGGCAGATTTTCTTATCTGTCTTTTTAGTCTTTCATTTTCAGGTTGTATCTGTCCATTATTGCCCTCTTCTTCCTTTACAATATTGTCTTCCACTTCCTGTAAATTTTCTGGAAATCCAACATTTTTCTCTTCATTCTCAACCAAATTTTCCAAAGTTAAATTTTCGTTCTCGAAAACATTTCCATTTACAAATCCATTTGCAATAGAAATAAGTGTTGCTCCCTTTTTCACACACGCAATGGTATTTTCTTCTGTTTCTTTAATTTTTGAACTACTATCAACTAGTAATGACGTGTTGAGTTGTTCATTGTTTTTCTCTAAAAATTTTGCTTCGATAAAATAGCTCACTTTGTAATCATTATCATTCCTCCAAATGTTTGTGTTTTCATGTTCTGCTCTGAATATACATTTTTCTTCGGGATGATTGTTCTTCTTACAATATTTGCAGAGAGCAAATTTCTTTCCAGCCCAGCATGTTTCTGCTGTATGACCTGGTTTGTTGCATTTTTCACAAAATTTATTGTTATATTTCGATTTACAATCTTTCTCATAAAGCCCCATAATTCCACATTGGTTGTGAGATTCTCCTCGTTTTTTTGTTTCTCTTCCTTCTGTTTCGAAAGCAACCTTGTTCTCTTCATCCGACCCAAATTGTTCTTATTCTCTTAGCAATCTTGATCGTAGATTCTCCAAAGTCCTCTCACTTTCAGCGGTAGAATCCCATGCACTAGTGAAGTACCTGAATTTTTCTGGTAAACTCACTAGAATTTTTGTAATGAGCATATCATCTTTTATGTCCATTCCTAGACTGTTAAGTCTGAAAGCCATTGTTTGTAAAGCCGAAATATTGCTCATTACATCTACCGATTTATTATAACTAAAGTTGAAAAATTCAGCCAGTACATGATTCTCTGTCTGAGCAGTATCTTTTTTATAAATTTTCAGAAGGGTGGAGTACATTTCATTGGATGTTTTGCAGGTAAGTATAGGAGATTTTGTACTTGCGTCAATTGTTCTCAGAGTTATGTGTTTTGCAACAGCATCATTTTTCAGCCATTCTGCTTTCTTCTTTTCATCTCTCAGCGACTAGAGTGTTGTTTTTCCTTCAACAATTTCACCCAGAGATTTTGCAGCAAACAGGATTGAAATTTCGAATTCCCACATCGAAAAAGAAACGGCATCTTTAAGGTTTGGAATGGATTCAATTTCTTCTTTCGATCCCATATCTTCGACGTCGGTACAAAATGTGACTTCTTCAGAATTTCCAAATCGTACACTACTGGGCCCGAAACTTGTTGCAATTATTTCGATGTGTGGTATATTAAACGTTGGTATTCATATTAACTCGTATATTTGAATATAAGAAACTTTATTTATTTAGTGACAATCTCTGAACATCAATCTTGACAACTACTATATTCATAGAAAAAAATAGAAAAATTCACAGGCACGCCTTAATATTGAGATAGAGAGCTGAAATTTGGAGGATCGCTTCTCTTTTTGTTTAACTTTAGGAAAATCAACGTGGAGCACGAGCATTTTTTTTAAAGGCCAGTCTAATATATATATATATATATATATATATATATATATATATATATATATATATATATTAGACTGATTTAAAAAAAAATCGACTTTTTTTGTTTTCACGAAACCCCCCCCCCTAATTATCTTCAAGGTATCGAAAAAAGACCTTTGTGAAAATATCAGCTCCAAATAATAACATTCAGAGGTCGCTCATCAATTATTTCTATTTTGCCTACTAATAGTGGGAAAAAAATTTCTTTTTTCAATAAAAAATTTCTAGAACATAAACCAATTGACGGATTTCTTTGTGTGATACATTTTCGTGTAGACAATTAGATACACTACAAATATGTCCCTTACGATATTTCGATAAAACGGCGTCTTCAAAAGTTATTCGATTCGATGCTAATATTGAGGTATTTTTGAAGAAAAAAAATATTCAAAAAAATCGACTCTACTTGTTTTCACGCAACCCGCCTTATAATCATCTTCAGGGCATCGACAAAAGGCATCTGTGAAAATATTAGCTTTGAATATTAATATTTAGAGGTCGCTCATCGATGGTTTCTATTTTCGCTGCTGATGGCAGGAAAAAAAATTCTTTTTTCAATAAAAAATTTTTTGTTCACGAACAAATAGACGGATTCTATGGTATGATACATTTTGGTGTAGAGAACTAGATATTCTAAGAAAATGTTCCATACGATATCTCGATAAAACCACTAGTTCAAAAGTTATTTGAACTTTTTTTTCCAAAATACCTCAATATAAGGTTTTAATATAGAGGTATTTTTGAAGAAAAAGTTCGAATAACTTTTGAACGAGCCATTTTCGTAGAGCAACTAGTTCCCTATACGAAAATGTATTACACAGTGAAATCCGTCAATTGGTTCGTGAAGAGAAAATTGTTTATTGAAAAACGGAAATTTTTTCCTGCTATCAACAGCGGAAATAGAAATCATCGCTGACTGACCTCTAAATATTAATATTCAAAGCTAATATTTTCACAGACGCCTTTTTTCGATACCCTCAAGATAATTAGACATAGAGTTTCGTGAAAACAAACAGAATCGGTTTTTTTGAATAATTTTTTTCTTCTAAAATACTTCAATATTAGCATCGAATCGAATAACTTTTGAAGCGGCCGTTATTTTGAAAAATCGTAAGGGACATATTTGTAGACTATCTGATTGTTTACACGAAAATGTATCACACAATGAAATCCGTCTATTGGTTTCTGCTTTAGGACTTTTTTATTGAAAAAAGAAATTTTTTCCCTGCTATTGACCATATTCGTTAGCTATCGGTTGCAGCTTTTTTAAGTGTTTTTGGGTTGGTGACATTGTGCGATTAATCATAATGACATTCATCGTAGTTGTCAATTGTCATTATTTATTTACTTTTTTCAAAATTTGAATTTTGAAATTTTTCCAATCATCTATAGAAAACGGACATTTTTCAAAATATTTCATCAATCTAGTTAGGTTTATCCCTAAATTTACTACAATTATTTAAAACAGATATCAATCATTTTTATTGATAAAACAAATACATACAATTTTTAATAAAATGGATACTAGAAGACTGTAAGTATATCTTGTGTATATTCAACATGTACAAGAGTACAATATTAGGTTCATGATTTTTCTATTTTAGCAACCACAATGGTGGAAGTGGCTGGAGCACTGTCAAAGTCGTAGCTCTACCGTAGATTTCAAATTAAAATTTCATAGGTTTGTTTGAGTTTCATAGGTTCCCTAAAAATAAAATACTTGCTAAGAAATGGTAACATTCTCTAGGAATGGAGCAAGATGCTCATTCATTAATTTCCAGAGGAAGAGAATATGTGGTTTACATTTCAAAAGGAAATGAAGAGAACTAAAGTTCCTACATGATTCCTGAAGAAACCTATGATTTCTAGTAAGCACTAAATTTTCATTTACATCTGTCCACTCATTAACATTATGTTTATTAGCAGGTCAAATAGAAAGACATTTCGAAGATGATAATATAAATGTTTGTGATGGCCGATGTGAATCTTTAAAAAAAAAATCATCTGAACGATAATATACCCATGAATATCATAATTTTCATTTTATAGGATCCATTGATCATTTGTTATTAAGAATAATCAACTAGATGAGTTGTAGGAACAAGTCACCAAAGATATTACTAGTGAGTTCACGCCCAACTTGTAAAACACTGCTTACAATTTAATTTTTGTTCCTGGAATTCAACTTTTATTATATTCATACAAATCCTTGCTTATGCAGTCTAGGAACAATTTTTATTTTTGTAGGTCTGAGAATTCATGTTGAGATTGGAGAAGTGAAAATTTTCATTATACTGAAATCTACGATTCCCATCAGTACCATGGAAAGTTTGATGCCCAATTTCTTCAAAGCACCCCTTCTAGATAGAAGTATATAAGCAATATAGAAGTTTTTAATTTCAATAATTGTTTATAAGTAATTATATAAGTGTTCCATTTCAATAATTGTTTTCATTCCAAAATTCGAAATGTCCCCTACGAACATGCAAATAATTTTATTAATTCAAGTTTGGTCGTATGGAAATGATTTCAGAGATATTTGTAGTACTAATATAGGGATCAATAAGAGGTTTATGTCCAATAGATCTTTTTCATGTGGTACTAATATAACCTAATTTCTTCACAACACTATTTAATTTGTTGGAAATCCAAGAAATTTTTCAATAAAGATGAAAAACAAAATAACAATTGAACTATAATAAATAGCAGTATACAAAGAAACTGCTAAAATTCTTCGATGAAAAAAAATAATTCTGCCTGTAATGTTTTTATTTTGAAAAATCCACATCCCGTGTTTCATATTCCATCGCAACATCATTTATATTATCATCTTCGAAATGCTTTCGATTTGACCTGCTAAAAAACATAATGTTAATGAGTGGACAGATGTAAATGAAAATTTAGTACTTACTAGAAATCATAGGTTTCCTCAGGAATCATGTGGGAACGTTGGTTCTCTTCATTTCATTTTGGAATGTGAAATGTAAACCGCATAGTCCCTTCCTCTGGAAATTAATGAATGAGCATCTTGCTCCATTCCTAGAGAAGGTTACCATTTCTTAGCAAGTATTTTATTTTTAGGGAACCTAGAAACTCAAACAAACCTATGAAATTTTAATTTGGAATCGGTAAAGCTATGACTTGACAGTGCTCCAGCCACCTCCACCATTGTGGTTGCTAAAATCGAAAAAACATGAACCTAATATCGTACTCTTGGACATGTTGAATATACACAAGATATACTTACAGCCTTCTAGTATCCATTTTATTAACAATTGTATGTATTTGTTTTATTAATAGAAATTATTGATATCTGTTTTAAATGATTGTAGTATATACAGGGAGAAACCTAACTAGATTGATGAAATATTTTGAAAAATGTCCGTTTACTATAGATCATTAGAAACATTTCAAAATTCAGATTTTGAAAAAAGTAAATAAATAATGACAATTGACAACTACGATGAATGTCATTATGATTAATCTCACAATGTCGCCAACCCAAAAACACTTAAAAAAGCTGCAACCGATAGCTAACGAATATGGTCAATTAGTTGGGAAAATAGAAATAATTGATGAGCGACCTTTAAATATTATTATTTGAAGCTGATATTTTCATAGAGGTCTCTTTTCGATACCCTGAAGATAATTAGGGGGGGTTTCGTGAAAACAAAAAATGTCGATTTTTTTGAAACAGTCCAATAAATATACAGGGTGTACCAAGTTCGACGGCCTATTAGGCGTTTCTGGAGAACTGGACCTATTTGAAATCTGAAAATTGGGATTATATTATTGTTTGACATTATCTACCGATCAAAAATATTCTTGGACTGACCACTTTCAGTTGTACAGGGAGTGAAAAAAAATTTTAAAATTTTTTTTTTCTATTTTTTTGTTTTCGAATTTGATAGAGTATGCAATTCTGAATACAGTCGTACTCAAATAGTTGCATTCGTCAAAATACTTTCCAAAATATCGAGAAAAAACTGAAGAAAAAAGGGAGATAAGTGTATTCGGTATTATGTTTGTTATTCCTAAACTAGATATCGTAAGCACAAACTGTTTTCACATTTTTGATTGGATCGACTAGGCGAAGGCGTCTGTCAGACTCTCAACAAATACCAATCCATGAAGAGTCGATTCAAAAGACTGTTTTTGTTACACCAGATGGATATTTCGAATACCTCAGAATGCTGTTTGGGTAAGCGAATTCTGCAGCTGTTTTTCAAAGAGCAATAAACTTGGCTTCAGGGAAATTTAAAGATTTAGTTGCCTTAGTTATATGTGGACGATATCCTGATCCCTAGTTTAACGGTTGAAGACGGTCTCGCTCATTTACAAGAAGTCTTGAGTGCTCTCAGTTCAGCAGGGTTTTTCCCCAACATCAAAAAATGCCGTTTCCGTCAAAATAAGATTACTTTGGTAGAGAAATTTCAAGCAGAGGCATCAGGCCAGGTGAAGAAAAGATACAGGCTCTGGTTGACTCTCCAGTTCCAATCAAAGTTAGACAGGTCAGACAGTTCATAGGACTTGCTGGGTATTTTCGTAAATATGTGCCCCAATTTGCTAACAAGACAGCTTGTATCACCAAAGTAACCAAACAAAATGTAGTGTTCGAATGGGGTTATGAACAGGAAAATGCAAGAGGGTATGTCATAGATCACTTCACAACGAGGCCACTTTTGGTAGTATATGACTCTGAGCTGCCTACTGAATTGCATCAGTAGGTGTACCACCGATGTAGGGGCCAAGTATCACTCATACGGAATAGAGACTTTGGCGAAAGTAGAAGCTTTGACGCACTTTCGGACGTATCTGCTTGAAATCGAATTCGTAAAAGTGACTTACTGTACTGCGATGAAAGCAACATCCACAAAAAACAACATCTTGTTCCTCGTATTGCTCGATGGTGGGTGTACTTATAGGACTTTAACTTCGACAGAAAAGGTAGCAGTCTACCACATGTCGATTATTCAAGTAATAATCCGATGCAACCCATCAGAAAGGTTTCAAATCAAAAGTAGTCATACTTAGAACAAAAAGGAAATCAGAAAGTGCAGAATCTTCTTAGCTAATTGAGGGACCAATTTGATCTCTATTTGATATTTCAAAAAGAATTATTATGGACCTTGCAACTTCATTTGAGAATACGACATTTCCAAAATATTTGGAATATGAGGACTATCGGAAACCTCAGAATTGAAATTCAAATAAAGTCAGAATGGCCAAGCGGTTCGTGGAAAATTCAACTGCTTCTGAACAGCAAACAGTACTGTGCAGAAATAAACGCACTGTGTAGAAATAAAAACACGTTTGGAATTCAAAGTTCAGTTCCATTGATGCAAGTGCTGAAAAACGAATCAAAAACCATAACATAACTTTACGCAAAAGATCGCAATGGGATTATGAGCGGGTTGCTGAAAGATTATCATCCACTGCAGACTCATTAGGAAATGTAAACAGAAGGAGAATAAATGGCGTTCAGTACAAAGTTGGTGATTCAGTGTTAATTCACAGAGACTCACAAATGCATTTGTCCAAAATCGATTACGAGTTTTTGGGTCCGTATGAGATTATTGAATGTTTGGAGAACGATTTAGGTTGGAACCAAGGCTGCAAAAGAACAGCTCAAAATGTTGCCATGGCAGTGAGAGCCGTCGTGCATCATGAAGGAAATTCTTGAATTTTTGGATGATGAAGTCAAGAATAAGGAGAAAAACAAAAGAGAGTCGTATTCGGTTTCTAGGTCCTGATAGAGGTAGAACCGAATTATTATCGATCTTAATTTGATTTTGCATTATATCGGTTTCTAGGTCCTGTTGAAGGTAGAACCGAATAATAATTGATTATTATTTTATTTTGCTTTATCTCGGTTTCTAGGTCCTGTTAAAGGTAGAACCCGAATAATGATTGATTTTGATTTTATTTTGCATTATCTCGGTTTCTAGGTCCTGTTAGAGGAAGAACCGAATTATGATTGATTTTGATTTTATTTTACATTATCTCGGTTTCTAGGTCCTGTTAGAGGTAGAACCGAATAATGATTGATTTTGATTTTATTTTGCATTATCTCGGTTTCTAGGTCCTGTTAGAGGTAGAACCGAATAATGATTGATTTTGATTTCATTTTGCATAATTTTTATTTTACAGAAGTAACTACAAGTTCAGTAGAGGGAGTTTGTCAAGTCTTTTATTACTGCCCAAAGGGGTAGATGTTGTTTTGGAATTTTTCAGCTTGAGAATTTGAAGAGCCGCTGCCGGTAGTGAAACAGTTTTTCCACCTTGATGAATAGTCACCGATGCTTGGTATCCAGGGCAACGGATGACGGACAGTCAGAAAGGAATGTTTGAGGAATGTGCTCTGGTGAAAGCTGTGTCCACTCTCGGAGATCATGCTGCTCAGATTTTTCGTTTTGGATTTTTGTAATCAGCGAAGTTCATTAGAAATTACAATTCTGCAAAAGTTTTTGTATAATTTCAGATAATATATATATATATATATATATATATATATATATACTTTTTTTTTCTTTCACCATATAGGGTAAGGTCACCGAGATGGGCCGGGCATAAATACCAAGACCCTCTCAGGATGCTATCAAGAACATTCGAACAATCCTGGTCGTCCACAGAATCACCTCCTTCTGCGCGGAGGTTATAAGGTTCAGATCTAATTCTAGTTGTTTATTATTTTCCGGCAGATGGCTTTCTACAAGTCCATTCGTGGATATTATTAAGGGCATGATTGATATTGTCCTCAGCTTGTATATCTCCTTCATTCTTCATTTCAAACCCAAGGTCGTGATATTTGGTGATCTTCTCAGATATTTATATATATATATATATATATATATATATATATATATATAACACGGATTTAGGACCGGTCGTTCTACACAAACTGCCTCTATGTCATTCATTGAATATGTGTACAAGTGATTGGATGATGGACTATGGGTCTGTGGTTTGTTCTTTGATCTTTCTCGTGCGTTTGATTGTTTAAATTTTAAATTCATAATTGATAAGATGTATTGCTTAGGGTTTCGTAGTGTCTTCCTGCAATGGGTGCATAGTTTTCTGAATGATAGATTGATTTGCGTTAAGTTGTTTGAGTATACATCAGACATTTTCAGTCAAACTTTGGGAATCCCGCAGGGGTCAGTCATGGGACCTCTCATATTCCTCCTTTTCATCAACGATTTGCCAGACCATGTGATTTCTGAATGGATAATTATGTTTGCTGACGATACCTCTTTTGCAATTTCTGCTAAAACTAAAGAAGAGCTAATCTCAAGATGTTTAACTCTGATTCAAAGCTTTATGAATTGGTGCAAGGCTAACTCTGTTATAGTAAACATTGATAAAACTGAGTTGGTATCATTCTGCCTCAAAGCCAGAACTGATTCTATTACACTAAACTACGGTGATATAACTATTAAATCGAGGTCATCTATCAAATTTCTTGGCTTGATCGTAGATGAGCAATTGCGATGGTGTGATCATGTCGATTACTTGTGTGGTAATTTGAATAAAGCTTATTATGCTCTTAGCAGGCTCAAAGGATCTCTTCCTATTGAGTCACTGGTTAATGTGTATTATGGTCTGTTTCACACTCATCTAAATTACAATTTTTTACTTTGGGGTAACTCGGTTTCTGTAGAAAGAATATTAATAGCACAAAAAAGAGTTATACGTCTTATGTTTGGGTTGAGCGCTCGTACTTCATGTAGGGATCACTTTATTGAAAACAATATAATGACTGTGCCTTCAATGTACGTTTATAGATGTTTAATACATCTGAAAGAAAAAATTGACACTGTGCCACATCTTTCTGAGTGTCACAGTTATAATACTAGGAATACGTCGACTCTTTCTGTTCCTGTTCATAGGACTTCCAAGTATGAGTATTCACCTTACTTCCAAAGTGTTAGGTTATACAACCATCTACCGTCAGCAATTAGAGAGCTTGGACTTACTTTGTTCAGGGGTAGACTGAGACAAATACTATTAAGCAAGGCATATTACAGTGTCGATGAGTATCTATGCGATGCTGGTTTATAGGATTAAAATAAATAATAATAAATAATATATGTTTATAATAAAAATGAAATAAATAAATGTCGTTGTTGTTTATGTAATCTCACCAATTGCGGTGAAATAATTATTCTTTACTTTTTTTATATTCCTCAGATTAAGCAATTTTTGTTTTTTGACGTGCCCATACATATGTATATGTCGAAGGGGATTGAATAAAGTTATTATTATTATTATTATTATTATTATATATATATATATATATATATATATATATACATATATATAAGAATATTTTCAGTAAGAAGTATGACATCACTTCTGGAGTGCCTCAAGGTTCTGTCCTAGGTCCACTTTCATTCTTACTTTTCATCAATGATCTACCTGAATACCTGAAATCAGCTTCAGTTTATATATTTGCAGATGACTTTTCTGTTGCCGTCTCTGCCTCGAATGTTGCCGAACTTATTAATTCCTGTAAATGTCTTATTCTGAGTCTTATCGATTGGTGTCAGAAAAATGCACTTCTATTAAATGTTGAAAAAACCAAATGTATTTACTTCGGAAACAAAAATGTTGGGCATGACCCTCTAATAATCACCTGTTCTGATGCTGCGATAAAGTCTGATGAATGTATAAAGTTTTTAGGTATACATATTGATGAATACCTTAGATGGAGTGACCACATAGACATGGTAAGTAAGAAATTGAATTCATCTTATTATGCAATATATCAAGTCTAAAATTGTTTTTCTACTGAATGTCTCCTTAACTTATTCTACTGTTTAGTTTATAGTCACATATTATATAATATTTTATTGTGGGGTAACTCGACTGATGTAAATAGAATATCAGTTGCTCAAAAGAGGATTTTGCGCTTGATCTTCGGTATTGACTCGAGGTCATCATGGAGGCCTCTTTTTGTAGAGAACACTCTCTTGGTCAGACAGAATTTGGAAACAATGGAGAAATTATCAAGTCATCACACATACCTATGCAACAAGAAATATGGAAATCTTGTCACTGCCGAAGCATCGAACAAACAAATTCGAACATTCACCAACTTACCAAGGGATTAAATTATATAACAAATTACCTGATTGATTGATTAGGTGTTGTTGGCTCAACAACACCTAATCAACCAAGATGACAATTAGTGAGATGTTTGCATGAAATTTTTTTTTTATTTAATTAATATACATAATTTTTAGATGTTTTAAGTCCATTATGATGTATTTTACACTGAAGAAGGCGGATGCGCCGAAACGTTTGTATGAATAAATTATTTCACGTTTTTCAACTGTAACCTAGACACCCAACAAATAAATTCGAACACGTTGATATATAAATAACTAGGTAAAAATGAATTCAAATATATATATATATATATATATATATATATATATATATATATTTTTTTTTGTTATTCTTCGCCGAATCCAACGCAATCATAAAAAAATAGGGTTTTAATTTGAAAAACGAAAGTTATGTGCCAATCTTGCAACCAATTTTGACCCAGCATTTGGAACACCCTGTGACGGGTTATTCAAAATTGTGAGAATGTACAATATTTCCACAGTCTTCGACTTCAAAAATGTGAACACGGTTTGTGCTAAAGATATCTAAGTTAGGAATAACAAACATGATACCGAATACTTTTATCTCCCTTTTTTCTTCAGCTTTTCTCGATATTTTGGGGAGTATTTCGACGAATACAACAATTTGAGCACCAATGAATTCAGAATTGCATAATCTATCAAATTCGGAAACAAAAAAAAACAGAAACAAAATTTTTTAACATTTTTTTTTCACTCCCTGTATAACTGAAAGTGGTCAGGCTCCAAGAATATTTTAGATCGGTAGATAATGTCAAACAATATCATAATCCAAATTTTCAGATTTCAAATAGGTCCAGTACTCCAGAAAAACCTAATAGGCTGTAGAAGTTGGTACATATATAATGTTGGTATATATATAATATATATATTATAAGCTCCGCGCAGAAGGAGGTGATTCTATGGACGACCAGGATTGTTCGAATGTTCTTGACAGCATCCTTAGAGGGTCTTGGTTTTTATCCCGGCCCATCTCGGCGACCTTACCCTATATGGTGAAGAAAAAAACATATATATATATATATATATAAACAGAAACAATTTCACGCTTTACGGATAAGCATACCATGGCAAAATGCAAGAAGAAAACGGTCACAATTCGGAAAAATTAATTTCCGAACTGCGATCGTGGACTAGCGGAGATCCATGCCGAAAGTAAACCACAGGAAATAGCGTCGTCGCCGAGAAGGGAATAGATGCATACCGGTTTCGGGGTTGTTACCCCTCATCAGTGCAACTATTGAAAGAAGAAAAAATTCTGAGAAATCCAAAATATTGGGTATCTTGGCTGAATGCAACTCTGTTAAAAATTTTCACAGAGTTAATTTTTGCTACGTTGTCACGTTGAAAATTTTCACGAATAAATCCGAGAATTTATGTTCTGAAATCATAAGGTTATGAATGATAAGGAAACTTGCGGACTTTGTTTGAGAATGGAGTAATAAGAGGAATAAGTTCACCTTTAGTTCTTCAATTTAAATCCTTTTTGATTCAAGCAAATTTCCATACCACTTTCGAAATATTGCTTTAGGTGCATTACAGTTTTTTGAGGTGGGTTGTTCGCCAGGAGCCCTGCCTTCCCACATTCATTAAGAGTCAAAGTAAATGCTCGAAATCCACCATTTGCATTCCAACTTGCGCGAGCTCTTCTGAGGAAAGAGTGTCTCACATTTTCAAGGAGATTAGGTTGATCTCGAATATGATTCGCTGCACTTGCCACACGCGATCGCAATTCGTACACATTATTCACGACACTGCAGAAAACAAGTTGTTTCACGAAACCCCACAGAAAAAAATCACACGGATTCAAGTCTAGTGATCTTGAGCCATTCTGTAACGGCTCTGGAACTATGAGATGGAGCTCCATCTTGCTGTAGTCACATATTTTGAACAACAATAAGTAGCACGTCCTCCAATGCGTAGTCCAAATCATTCTGCAGAAAGTTGAGATACTCATCTGCTGTCAACCTCCAAAATTCCCTCAACTGTCTCATCCATTCTCCTATTTCTGACCTGGCCGTTATGCACCATCATGTTGGGAGAAAAAGTTTCATGGTTGAGTAAGAGTCGAGAACAATCTTCAAGAAAGTTCTTTCATTTGGAAGTAATATATTTGAAAACTGCAGTCCATAAGCTTCTCTTGCTCTTCTGGCTATTTTTCCATTAATAAAATAGCATTATGAAATATCTACCATTTCTTGGTTAGAAAACATTTTGAAGATTTAAACTGATACTCTGCAATAACCGAATAAACGACTAATTTCAAAATCACGATACCATGAATTTCGAATTTCAATTGTTTTGTATCATTCTATGCGCATGCCAGACCAATATAGAACAGTCGCGAATATTCTGTTATCACAGTTTAAATAGTTTAATTTTTATTTCATTATAAAATATATTAAACATAATAATGAAAATGTCCCGGATTTATAAGTCGAGTTTCACATGATATATCATTTATTCTGAAGTATTTCCATATTAAGTGGATGATTCGAAGGATATATATATATATATATATATATATATATTTTTTATATATATAAAAGACCACTCAACATCTAAAAGAACTGGACCTGCCGCACAACACCATCACGTGGATGCAGAAAGCAGTAATCCTGGGAACTGTCAGCATAGTGAGAAAAATAATATATCCCCACTAGCTCACGGGGGTACTCTTGGCGCATGCGCCCGGGTATCACGGCTACCACGAGAAGAGTGAAATTAAAAAAAATATATATATATATATATATATATATATATATATATATATATATATATTTAAGGTACAAATTTCTTGGGTTTAGAGCACAGTGAAACTTGAGATATTTACATTTTATTGATTCTAATCGACATATGTTTCGACGTATAATAAGCCTTTTTCAAGATTTAAAAATTGCTGGGACGGTTACATCTAAAAAACATTGAAAAGTCAGTCTTTTCTTCATTATGTTTATGCTCACTTACTAGTGATCTACTTGTTTAGTAATAAAAGTCAACTCAATAAAGTGCATTCAATTTTTTTAAAAACATGTTTGTTGTCATCGTCAATTCGAATTTGTTTTGTTTCATCTTGGCTTCGCAGTTTTCCAATTGATCGTTCGAAATGCCATCTGTGCGTTTGTATCAACAGGAATAAATATGGTGTTGGAGGATACTACTTCTTTGAATCATAATTTACGTGAGGGGTCACAGATGTCGTCTTTATAAATGTTTTGACATTATTTAAGGATATTATAATGAATTTTTGACAAATTTTTCAGGTCGGTTCTGTCGTTTATAGAGTTTTTTCCCTTTGAATGTATATCATTTCTAAAAAAGTCCAAATTTTGCTGTTGGTTTCTCTGTGTAGAATTTCAAAATTATCGAAATCGAACTCATGGTTAAATGTTGTTTCGTGTTTTTTCAGAGCTGTAGAATTTTTCGAATACCTGTGGCCATTAATTCTTTCTTTTATATATTGTGTTGTTTGGCCTATGTAAATTCTCGGACATTCTTTGCATATCATTTGATAAACACAGATCGATATTTTTTCTTTTGAAATTTTTGATTTCAGCTTGCTGTAGAGGGGTTTCAAGTTGTTTGTGGGTTTATGTGCAATCTTTATGTTCGTATCTTTGAGTATGTAACCAATTTTTTCTGAAAGGTCCTTTACGTATGGAACTGCGATATATTTTTTGTCTGTTTTTGGGGTTTCATTCTTGATGGAATTATATGCTGAATGTATTCTGTTTTTGAAAATCTTTTCTATTAGTTTTGATGGATAGTTGTTTTGTTTGAGGATTTCTTTCGCTTTTTTCATTGTTTCGATGCGATAATTTGGCGATGTCAGTTTTATTGATCTGTCTGCGATTCCTGAAACAACACTTTTCTTATATTGAATTGGTGTTATTGATTTATAGTTCAAGTACCTGCCTGACCATGTTTCTTTCGTATGCCAAATTGTTTCTATTTTTGAACTGTTATTATTATGTATGAATGTCA
The DNA here is from genome assembly GCA_038502775.1 of Hippodamia convergens. NCBI lineage: Eukaryota > Metazoa > Arthropoda > Insecta > Coleoptera > Coccinellidae > Hippodamia > Hippodamia convergens. The sequence continues at coordinate 241,189 of JAVSIQ010000125.1, read as the reverse complement.
TATCTAAGAAGTTCATTCTGTTGTTTTCTTCTATTTCTGTAGTAAACTTCAGTTTCGGATGATAGTTGTTCAGTTCATTCAACATTGGTGTTATAAGTGTTTCCGGAACCGCAGTTAAGCAGTCATCCACATATCTCTTGAAAAAGCGTATTTTATGTTTTATTTTTTCTATTATGGTTTTTTCAATGTCTTCCATCACCAATTGTGCTAATAGGGCTGATAGAGGGGCTCCCATGCTGCATCCGTCTATTTGGCTGTAGAAAGAACCTTCAAATTGAAAATAGGAATTTGTTATGCAAAAATCAGTGGCTTTTAGAAATTCAGCTTTTGTGAGGTCTGTATGGTTTATTATTTCGTTCCATCGTTCTGAAATTATGTTTTTGGCTTTTTCCATTGGAGTGTTAGTATATAGACTCACAACATCAAATGACACCAGTTTTTCATCCCCATTCAAGTTTATTGTATCTATGAATTGTTTGAACGTCCAAGAATCTTTTATGTGATATGCATTTTGGCCAACAATGGGTGAAATACACTTGGACAGGTATCTTGATAAGTTGTAAGTAGGACTTTGAATACAGCTGACAATTTGCCTCAATGGAATGTTGTTTTTGTGTAGTTTTGGTAGGCCGTAAAACTGGGGAGCCACAGCGTTGTGTATTTTGAGATTGGAACATAGTTTTTTAGGTAGAGGATTTTTTGTTTCCCAATTTTTCACTATTTCGTTGTTTCTTTTTTGAATTACTTGTGTGGGATCTCGATTTAATTTTCTGTAAGTCTGTTCGTCGTTAAGATGTTCTAATATTTTCTGTTTATATTCATTGTGGTCCATTATCACTGTTTTATTCGATTTGTCTGATTTCAGGATTTTTAGGTGGGGGTTGTCTTTCAAGAATGTTCTTGTTTTCTTGATTTTCTTATTCAAAATATCTTGTTCTCTATTCTTCTTTCGATTTCTGTTTTTGAAATTAGTGATAGGGTTTGCTATATCTGTTCTTACTTTTGACTGTGTTTCAGGATCTAGACTAACAATTTCAGTTTCCAAACATGCAACAATGTTTGCTATAGGAAGGTCATCTGTTTTATATTCCATGCTATAGTTTGGGCCTAGGCTGAGGACTTCTAGGACTGTTTCAGGTATGCTAGTGTTTGTGAGATTAGTCACCCACTCTGTCTGTGTGGTGTCGACATTCTGATTTTTATTTTTTAATTTTCGTAGTTTTTTATTTGTTTATTTTGGATTTTCTTGAATGTTTCCTCCATTTTATGGTTCTGGATGTTTAGGTATTGTTTAATGTAATCAGATGGTTGTACATTATCCAACTCTGACTCTGTTCAATTTCTCTTTCTAGTTGCTTCAGATGTTTTGTCGTGTCTGTTAGAAGTAGGTTGAGTATTTTCAATTGGAAATTATTCACTGCTCTGTCAAATTTTACTCCTATAGAGTTGTCGAGGAATTTGATATGACGAAGATTGAGTTTGAGAAATGTTGGATATACTTGTGCATTCTTGCATTGTAGCAGAAATATTCTTTGCGTTCTTCTTTTTGATTTTCCAGAGCTTTTTTAAATCTCGTGTTATGTCTTCAGGATAGTTATCTTGGATAAATTTCATATTGATGTTATTTATCTCCATATTTTCACCCAGGAGTTTATAAATTGGAAGATTGGATTTCTTGTGCTATATTTTATATATTTTAGGTACAAATTTCTTGGGTTTAGAGCACAGTGAAACTTGAGATATTTACATTTTATTGATTCTAATCGACATATGTTTCGGCGTATAATAAGCCTTTTTCAAGATTTAAAAATTGCTGGGACGGTTACATCTAAAATACATTAAAAAGTCAGTTTTAGTCTTTTCTTCATTATGTTTATGCTTCCTTACTGTTGATCTACTTGTTTAGTAATAAAAATCAACTCAATAAAGTGCATTCAATTTTTTTAAAAACATGTTTGTTGTCATCGTTAATTCGAATTTGTTTTGTTTCATCTTGGCTTCGCAGTTTTCCAATTGATCATTCGAAATGCCATCTGTGCGTTTGTGTCAATAGGAATAAATATTGTGTTGGAGGACACTACTTCTTTGAATCATATTTTACGTGAGAAGTCACAGATGTCGTCTTTATATATGTTTTGAAATTATTTAAGGATATTATAATAAATTTTTGACAATTTTTTCAGGTCGGTTCTGTCGTTTATAGAGTTTTTTTTCCTTTGAATGTATATCATTTCTAAAAAAGTCCTAATTTTGCTGTTAGTTTCTCTGTGTGTTTCAAAATTATCGAAATCGAACTCATGGTTAAATGTTGTTTCGTGTTTTTTTAGAGCTGTAGAATTTTTCGAATACCTGTGGCCATTAATTCTTTCTTTTATATATTGTGTTGTTTGGCCTATGTAAATTCCCGGACATTCTTTGCATTTCATTTGATAAACACAGTTCGATATTTTTTCTTTAGGAATTTTCGATTTCAGCTTGCTGTAGAGGGATTTCAAGTTGTTTGTGGGTTTATGTGCAATCTTAATGTTCGTATCTTTGAGTATGTAACCAATTTTTTCTGAAAGGTCCTTTACGTATGGAACTGCGATATATTTTTTGTCTGTTTTTGGGGTTTCATTCTTGATGGAATTATATGCTGTGTGTATTCTGTTTTTGAAAATCTTTTCTGAGCGCTAGAGATGATATCGCGCTTCAAGCCTAATCTTCAGGTGCTTCTCAACCAGTCTTTTGACATAGAATATCAATGGGAAGAATGGGAAGATACCCATGGATTTCAGCTCGTACGTCTCTCGGAGTTAATAGGCCCGATTGCCATATTTTGAAATTTTTCCGTTGTACGGCCTAGCCAAATTCTCGTATTGTTCGCTGATATTGTGAAATCTAGCAATAGGCACGATTTTTCCTCCGTATCGAACAGCGAAACATTGGGCCGGTTATGAGCCACCCCTCTATCTGTTATCAGTGTCTTGTCTCAGTAAAGCTTATACCTGCGGTTTTGCAGCAGGTTTTTCGGCTGATGCAGTTGTTGATCGACTTCGTCTTGAATCAGTCCAAATTTTATTGGAAGCTGTTGGTGATGATGGAGCAAGCCGAAGTAATGTGTTGAATTGACTCAGGAGTTAGAGAGCACTTCCGACAGGGAGATGAAGGAATGTCCTGTTTCGTTGAATCGAGCAGCGAAAACATCTCTTGAAAGTATAACTCCTGAAAATGCCAGACATGCCAGAGAATCACGACGACGGCCGAAATGATCGAAAAAACATTGACCGCTGACCTCGAAAGCCTCAAATATAGATATTCCTTTTTATTGATTTTTGTTCCAGAGACTTGGAGAGAAGACCCTAACAAATCATCAGAAAATGCAGAGACCCAACATAATATTTTTCAAAGTAAAGTCCTAATAAACCTTCAGCATATTATTGAAAGAAAGGATGTATAAAAGCACTGATCTCATCTTTATTTTCTTGACTAATAGGTGGAAATTAATAGCGTAAAAGTACCGACCCTCCTTATACTCCCTTAAAATAAACAAACTATTCGACTGAATACATAATTCCCAATTCCTAACGACGGGACTGATTTGTTTGTCTTGCCAAAATGCTTCATCAAGAAAATTCCCAGAATATAATATCGAACTCCGTTCAGTCCGTTGGAGGGCAATCCATCTACAGCTACCATCCTATAGTTATGCATAGGAATTCCACTGCCGGAACCTATAGGTACAGTTATTTGTTGCACAACGTGAATTATGTGGTGTTGCTCGGTATTGTTGTAGTATCAATTGAATCTGCATAATCAACCCTCATTTGCGAATTGGTTTATATGCTAGTGGTTGTTTAGGTCATTCGAGTCTGTTGTTTCCGTTAACGCTAGCCTCTGTCCCTACCGTATTCTGTTACTGATACATGATATGTACGATGCTACTTGGAAACCTGAATATTGGTTTTTAATCTAATTAATCGGTGTGAAACAAATATCTCTGAAATCCATACTCACATTCTGGTTTACCAACTAAACTTCAGTATCAAGGTTCACTTATCAGGCCATATCAGATATCTGAAGCATTAATTCTCTCAGCTTAGCCCAAGAAGTAAATTCATATTCAGGAAGCAGAAAACATTTCATGCGTGACAGATCCATTTCTAGAACTCTCTACTCTAACCTTAATTGCAATATTCAAAAAAATCGAAATTTTGTGTTTTCACGAAACCCCCCCTAATTATCTTCAGGGCATCGAAAAAAGACCTCTGTGAAAATATCAGCGTCAAATAATAATATTTAGAGGTCGCTCATCAATTATTTCTGTTTTCCCTACTAATAGCAGGGGAAAAATTTCTTTTTTCAATAAAAAATTCCTAGAGCACAAACCAATAGACGGATTTCATTGTGTGATACATTTTCGTGTAGGCAATCAGATACTCTACAAAAATGTCTCTTACGATCTTCTTCTTCTTCTTCAAATTCCTATCCGTTTCGGATGTTGGCTACCATGCATGCTATTTTCACTTTGTTTACGGCTGTTCGGAATAATTCTGTGGTATTCATATCGAACCAGGTCCTGAGATTTTTTCAGCCACGAAATCCGTCCCCTACCAACACCTCTCTGTCCCATAACCTTATCCTGCAGAATATTCCTCAAAAGATGAAATCTGCTGTCGTTTCTCATGATGTGTCCCAGATATTGGAGTTTCCGAATTTTCACGGTATTTACTACTTCCTTTTCCTTCCCGATTCTTCTCATGACTTCGGCATTCGTTATGTGGTCTGTCCACGATATTTTCAATACTCTACGATAAAGCCACATCTCGAACGCTTCCAATTTCTTTGTTGTGGCTTCGGTAAGCGTCCAGGCTTCCACCCCGTAGAACAGTACAGAGAACACATAACAGCGTAGGAGTCTCACTTTGGTCTGCAATGTGATGTCATAGCTTGTAAATATTTTCTTCATTCTATTAAACGTAGATCTGGCCTTTTCGATTCTGCTACGTATTTCTTGAGAGTGGTCCCATTCTTCATTTACAGTTGTTCCGAGGTAAGTATAGCTCTTAACGCGTTCTATCGTCTTTCCATTCATTTTAAGTTCGCAGGTGTCAATTTTTCCTTTGCTAATGACCATTAATTTAGTCTTTTTGATGTTTATGTCTAGGCCATAGCGTTGGCTACATTGTGCTATATTTTCAGTCAGTTGTTGCAATCCGTCCAAGCTATCAGCGAAAATTACCGTATCGTCTGCATAACGTATATAATTTAATCTTTCCCCATTTAAAAGAATTCCGGCTTTCTTGTGTTCCAAGGCCTCTCTGAATAAGTGTTCAGAGTATATATTGAACAACAATGGAGAGAGAATGCAACCCTGCCTCACACCTCTTAGAATGTTCGTCTCTTCTGTTGTGTCATTTCTGACTCTCACAAAAGCAGATTGATTCCAGTATAGATCTGATATAATCTTTATATTTCTACCATCCAATCCCACCTTCCTAAGAATTTCCACCAGTTTTTGATGATTTACTGTGTCAAACGCCCTGCGGTAGTCGATGAAACAAGCATATACATCACAGTTCGTGTCTCTGCACCTCTGAAACAATACTTGTATGCTGTAAATGGCCTCTCTTGTACCCACTGCATTTCTGAACCCAAACTGTGTAGGCGCTATCTGTTCTTCACAGGCCTTGTATATTCTTCTATGTATGACCCTGAGGAAAAGCTTCAAAAGGTGACTCATCAAGCTTATAGTTCTATAATCTTCACAGTTTTTAGCCCCTGGTTTTTTCGGTAAAGTGATGAACTCTGATCTGAGCCACTCATGCGGAATCTTCCCAGATGAATACACTCTGTTGAACACGCAAGTCAGCCATCCCACGCCCTCATCATCCAATAGTTTCAAGAACACAGCATTCACATTATCCGGTCCTGGAGATTTCCCCTCTTTCATAATCCTTATTGCCTCTTTGACTTCCTCTACTAAGATATCTGGACCAGTATCATCGGCTATTACAGGTGGTTCAGGTCTGTTGTCAAAAAACAGCTGTCCAATGTACGCTCTCCATGCTTCCTTTAGTTCGGCTGTGTTAACTATCATATTTCCTTCGTTGTTGACGAGTGTGGTAATGTGCCTTCGCCTGGATGTCCCAGTAACTTCTTTAGTTTTTCGATGTACATTAAAAGTATCGTGTTTTGCCTGTACCTAATGTCTCAATTTCGCTGCACCTTTCTTTAAGATCTGCTTCCTTAGCTTCTCGGATTTTCCTGATGATGTTTAGGTTAAGTTGTTATATGCAGTGGTTTCGTCCTTGAGTTTGCGTCTTTGCTCCATTAATTCCAAGATTTCATTGGTCATCCAAGATTTCTTTTTTGCGTTATTAGATTGTAAATGCTCATCTTTGATATACAGGGTGTTTCACGAATGATTGTACAGGCTTTTAGGGTAGATGCAGGACATTTTGGTGATTCTGAATCAGTGTTAGAAATATGTCCTAACAATATTCGTTTAAGAGATACAGGATGTTTTATGTATTTTCACAGAAATTTTCAATTGGCATAACTCTTGAACGCCTGCGTGGATCTTCATGAATATTTCAGGGAATGTCTAAGGGCCATTGGCAAATGATCACACATAATGGCTTCCTGATAGCGCAGGCCCGGACTGAGAAAATGATTTTCTTTATTCCACATCTTATAAAACACCCTGTACATCAAATTTTTGAAAAGCAAAATTATCCTCAGATTCTACAATAAATACTCTTTCAAACAAGCCTATCATGATCAATGGCACACTTCGCATCATCATATTATGAGCCATTGAATATTTGGAATTTTCAATTCCGGGTAAGTCCGGGATAGTTCGACCACCGGAAAGACCGACCACTGCCGATAATTTGTAAACTAATACCCAAACGGCGCAGCCAGTACGCCTATGTGTGATGCTCAATCATTTGCGTCGTAGTCGTAGTCTGATCCAACATGATGGAGCTCCAGCACATTTCACCCGTGAAATTGTAGCGCATTTGAATGCAGTTTATCCGGGACATTGGTTTGGTAGAGGGGGACCTCATGACTGGCCTGCAAGATCCCCTGATCTTACATGCATGGATTATTTTCTTTGGGGACACTTGAAAAATGAAGTTTACTCCGAAGTAATCATAGACAGGGAACATTTGATTAATCGTATTCAAGCTGCATGTGAAGCTATACGAAACAGACCAGAAATTCTGAAAAAAGCTGTAGCTCATTTGATAACACGAGCTAGAAAATGTTGGAAGAAAGAGGGGGTATTTTCGAAAACAAGTTATAATTTTGTCTTATTTATTGTCCATTTTTTTTCAGTTCAACACAACATGTTCATAAGATACATTTCACATTTTTTTCTTAAGTACATTTTATAATAGTACAATTAAATGTTCAATGTTAAATCAAGTTTTCGATTAAATTTAGTTTTTTTTAGAAATATTTGATGTTGCTGCCATGCATCCGTGTTTCACTTATTCGAAGAAAGAATTTTCAAAGTATAATAATTCGAAGATGGGTATGTCACCCAAATCCATGTTTTGGATGGAATAAGATGCAGTACAATACCTAAGTAATGTTACTAAGGCTTTCAATCGATTTAATTATGAATCAATTCATTATTCGGAGATTTACAGGTCCGTGTTTACTATAAATTGAAACATCCAAATAATCGATGGCTCATAATATGATGATGCGAAGTGTGCCATTGATCCTGATAGGCTTGTTTGAAAGAGTATTTATTGTAGAATCTGAGGATAATTTTGCTTTTCAAAAATTTGATGTACAGGGTGGTTTTATAAGATGTGAAATAAAGAAAATCATTTTCTCAGTCCGGGCCTGCGCTATCAGGAAGCCCTTTCGTGTGAATATTTGCCATTGGCCCATACACATTCCCTGGAATTTTCATGAAGATCCATGCAGGCGTTCAAGAGTTACGCCTATAGAAAATTTCTGTGAAGATACATAAAACATCCTGTATCTCTTAAACGAATATTGTTAGGACATATTTCTAACACTGATTGAGACTCACCAAAATGGCCTGCATCTGCCCTGAAAGCCTGTACAATCATTCGTGAAACACCCTGTATTTAACTGCTGTGCTGAATTTGCTCAATTGATGTTCGTCTTTCAGTCTTGTTATCTTTTTGATCTCATCATTTAAGCTGGTCTTTACGACTTCGATTACTGCGGGGTCTTTAAGTTTCCGCAAATCGTACTTTCGAACCGTCTTCTTATGTAGTTTTTTCATCCTCACCTTGAACACACCAACAAGGAGATTATGGTCTGATCTTATGTCAGCTCCTGGATAGCCTTTTACCGATTTGCAGCTATTTCGGTACCGTTTGTTCACAAGTATGAAGTCAATCTGATTTCTGACTACGTGTTCACCCGTGTCTCTAAGTGATTTCCATGTGTAAAGTCTTCTAGGTGGAAGTTGGAACCACGTATTTGTTATTACAAGTTCATGTTCCTCCGCGAACTGGCCCAGTAAATCACCTCTCTCATTCCTCTCCCCCAGTCCATACGGTCCTATTATCTCACCCATGCGTCCTCTTCCAATTTTTGCGTTGAAATCTCCCATGATAATTTGCAGTTCTTGTTTGGGCAATTCTTTCAGTATTCTGTTAACTGCTGAGTAGAATTCTTTCACTTCTCCTTCACAATGTTGGAATGTGGGTGCATACACTTGAATTATATTTTTGTTGGCCGGTGTTGACTGCAGACGCAACATCATGATTCTTTCGGATATTGGTATGAAGCCTGTGATACATTCAGCAACCTTTCTGCTCAGTGAAACTCCCACTCCATGCTCGTATTGACCACTTGTTGTGCCTGAGTAATATACTCTAAAGTTGTTGATGTCACAGAAATCAGAACCTGGCCACCTGACTTCACTCATACCCAAAATGTCGATCTTCGATATTTTCATCTCCTGGATGGCATCATGAACTTTCCCAGCCTTTGCTAAAGTCCTAACATTCCACGTGCTTATTTTCATTTCTCTATCGATCTTCCCCACATCATTACCATTCAAAACCGTTCCCCCCGGAGATCCGATCGGGGAACTTGAAACTCCGGATATATATTTAGCTTTGAACATAGTCATGATGATACTACTAGAGATACCTATTGTAGGTCTTTAATGCAATGGTTTTTCCTTGCCTTTTGCATTTTCATGCCGTTGACTATTTATTTAGTTCTTCCGCCTTTAGGACCAATTTCTCAATCCCTGGACAAGAGAGTGCCCTGTACTCTTCTTAGCTCGTCCACCCGAAGCTGTTGGCCAATCAGAGTGAAGCTACTATTGTGATGCTAATATTGAGGTATATTTAAAGAAAAAAAAATTCGAAAAAATCGACTTTGTTTATTTTCACGAAACTCGACTTCTAATTATCTTCAGGGTATCGAAGAAAGGCGTCTGTGAAAATATTAGCTTCGAATATTAATATTCAGAGGTCGCTCATCTATGATTTCTATTTTCGCTGCTGATGGCAGGAAAAGAATTTCTTTTTTAAATAAAAATTTTTTTTTCAAGAACCCATTGACGGATTCCACTGTGTGATACATTTTCGTGTAAGGAACTAGATACTCTACGAAAATGTTGCATACGAAATTTCGATAAAACTACTCGTTCAAAAGTTAGGTATTTGAATTTTTTCATCAAAAATACCTCAATATAAGGTATTAATATTGCAGTATTTGTGGAGAAAAAGTTCGAATAACTTTTGAACGAGCGGTTTTGTCGAAATATCGTATGAGATATTCTTGTGGAGTATCTAGTTCCCTACACGACAATGTATCACACAGTGAAATCCTTCAATTGGTTCGTGAATGAAAAACTATTTATTGAAAAAATAAATTTTTTTCCTGCTATCAGCACCGAAAATAAAAATCATCAATGAGTGACCTCTAAATATTGATATTCAAAGCTAATATTTTCACAGACGAGTTTCGTGAAAACAAACAAAGTCGATTGTTTTGAATAATTTTTTATTATATAATTTATTATATATTGGGGTATTTTGGAAAAAAAAATTCAAATAAGTGATTTTATCGGGATATCGTATTGAACATTTTCGTAGAGTATCTAGTTTCCTACACCAAAATGTATCATACAGTGGAATCCGTCTATTGGTCCGTGAACAAAAAATTTTTTATTGAAAAAAGAATTTTTTTCCTGTCATCAGCAGCGAAAATAGAAACTATCGATGAGCGACCTCTAAATAGCTAATATTTTCACAGACGGCTTTTGTCTATGCCCTGAAGATGATTAGAAGGCGGGTTGCGTGAAAACAAGTAAAGTCGATTTTTTTGAATAGTTTTTTTCTTCAAAAATACCTCAATATTAGCATCGAATCGAGTGACTTTAGAAGCGGCCGTTTTATCGAAATATCGTAAGGGACATATTTGAAGAGTATCTGATTGCCTACACGAAAATGTATCACACAAAGAAATCCGCCCATTGGTTTGTGTTCTAGGAATTTTTTATTGAAAAAAGAAATTTTTTCCCTGCTATCAGTAGGCAAAATAGAAATAATTGATGAGCGACCTCTAAATGATATTATTTGGAGCTGATATTTTCACAAAGGTCTTTTTTCGATACCCCGAAGATAATTAAGGGGGGGTTTCGTGAAAACAAAAAAAGTAGATTTTTTATATATATATATATATATATTTATATATATATAAGGTAAAGGTCCCAATTATCGACACTATCGTGAGATCTTGCGAAGAAAGTATGATTTCCGAGTTGAAATATAAGTAGAATTGGTTCAATTTCCTGAATTTCCCATTCTATGTATGTTATTTTTGAATAAACAAACATGAAAAACTAATTCGTATACTGTAAAATAATTAAAATTGGATAAAATACAGACCAAGTCAAATGTCCCAATGATCGACAACTAGAAAAAGAGAAAACCCAATCATCGACATATGGTGGTACCAAATATCGACCGAGTGGATATTCAAAAATGGGTGTGAATTATATTATTCTAAGCAACGTGACAGAAATAATGTGAATGAAATAATCTTTTATTCATGATGAAAAATAAAGCAACAGTTCGAAATAACATCAAAAGTGAAAAAATACAATATTATTCTGGAATAAATTAGTTGAGCCATCTACAGTTACCACCGCTTTTTGTCAATGCCTGGTATGATTGTCCAGACTTTTTCAATATTAACCCAGGAAAATATTCAGCATCATATTCTACGAACACATAATCACCTTCAGCATATTCACATTTTTCCGACGGATCCTGATTTCCCATCTTTTTATTTTCCTTGGTTTTAATTTTTTTATTTTCGGGTGATTTCCATAATTTTCTCTCTTTTTCAATTCTGTGTTCCTTCTCTGCAGTGACTGAGTGTTCATCTGTGCAAGGCGAGAGCAGTGCGTTTCTGAAAGGAGTGGGTATATTTTTTTCTGGAATTTCTTTAACATGTGTTTTTTCTGAAATCTCTCTGAAAATGCTTGCCTGTTCTGTTACTGTAAGTGGAAAGCTCACTGAAAACGCAAAATAACCAATTATCGACATATGAATGTTCCTATTATCGACATCCGTTAAAATATTATTGAAATGAGTGTTGACTTGAATATAAATTGAATGTCGATTGATATTAGGTGAATTATTCAATCATTTCGAAGCGAATTATGTTAACAGTAGTGAAATAATGACGACTGTTTTTTTTTCCAAAGTGTATTTCAAGTTGATCTTTTTAGTCCTAGACATCGACTTGTATTACACCAAATATCGACACCAAGTTGTACGTTGTATCGACACCATGATTCATTGTACTCCCATTTTATAATTTGACGGAAAACAATATGTCGATAATTGATACAGGAAGAAGGATGAGTGTCATGAACAACCCTACAAAAATATATATACGCGACTGTTGAGCAGCAGTTTTTTTGGGCTGGAGGGGTTAGGGAAAACTATTTTTTGATTTCAATATGATCTTCAAGGTATGTATCAAAAATATGTTGCATACAAATTGTAATGAGATCGTTTTTTTTCCTATTATACAGATAATGCTTCAGAAATGTCGATAATCGGGACACTGTCGATAATTGGGACATTTACCTTATATATATATATTAGACTGTTTCAAAAAAATCAACATTTTTTGTTTCACGAAACCCCGCCCCTAATTATCTTCAGGGTATCGAAAAGAGACCTCTATGAAAATATCAGCTTCAAATAATAATATTTAGAGGTCGCTCATCAATGATTTCTATTGTCCCTATTAAAAGCAGGGAAAAAATTTCTTTTTTCAATAAAAAATTCCTAGAGCAGAAACCAACAGACGCATTTCATTGTGTGATACATTTTCGTGTTGACAATCAGATACTCTACAAATATGTTCCTTAAGATATTTCAACAAAACGGCTGCTTCGAAAGTTATTCATTTCGATGCTAATATTGAGGTATTTTTGAAAAAAAAAATTATTCAAAAAAATCGATTCTGTTTGTTTTCAGGAAACTCTATTTCTAATTATCTCCAGGGCATCGAAAAAAGGCGTCTGAGAAGATATTAGCTTAGAAAAAAAAATTACTAAAAATATCATATCAGAGAATTTTGGAGGACATCTACGTGATCAGAAGAACATCTTCATGTAGTTCTTCTATGGACAGCAGAGAAAAACAGACTCCTTCACCAATCTATCCGGAATTCAAGATCTGAAATAAAAAAACACGAAAGCAGAAAAAACTAGTTATTTATAATCAATTAAATGGTTTTTGAATTAACCACCCATTTCAGAAATTCTTTCTTCATAAGTTAGTTATGACAGAAATGTCACAATGTTTGAAAGAAATGAAAAACCCAATCAATTTCCCCTTTTCGAATTGTTCAACATAGGAAAACTTATAACACAACAACAACAACAATTTTGACTAAGTGAAAAATCAATGAGTACAACTTTCATCTGTCCTCCTTCACGAAGAAGTTCCTCTGTTGCCATGTGGGTTTCTTAGAAAATCTCAACACCATGGTCAGTGGCTAATTTCGAAACGTAATCACTCTTCTCCTTCGTATTCCTCCAATTTTTAAATTTAAATTCTCAGCCTTGCTCTCTGATCGTGAACTTTTCGGAACTTCAGATGTTTGAAGACCGCTACGGGACCCTAATGAAAGAAAATCATCTCCCATAGATAAACCAAACATCTCATAATATAAGAAAACAGAATATTTTTCAGGGCCAAAAATTAAATTACGACATATTCCGAGAATTGCAATATCACTCAGATTCGGTAAAAATCAAAAGAGGAAATAAACTGCTCCACATGAGTTAGGGATATTGACTTAAATTGAAAAATAATATAGTTTGAATGAGATTTTGTGATGAGAATTCGTATTAAAAAGAATTCAAGTTGCAGGAAATAAAATTAATTTTAGCCTGTACGTCTGCTGCGTATACAGGGTGGTTAAGAAAAATCGAGTAAAATAACAAAATTTAATTCCCAGAGAATTCAAGCATTTTAAGACAATGTATGGCCTCCACGGGCATCAGTAACAGCTTGACATCTTCATTCCATACTACACACGAGGTTGTTGAACATTTCTTGAGGAATTTGCTGCCATTAACAGGGCAGAAGCTTTCGCAGATCATTGAAGGACTCTGGGGTAGGTTGATGATTATCTAATCTGTCTTGGAGCATATCCCATGCATGTAATCTGCTCTCATTTATTTATTTATTTATGAAAAATAGGAACACTAACAGCTTTAAACCCAGAAACAGTATTTGCTTAAAAATAATTCAGCTATATCTATGCAACAACCTTACAAACTAGAGATATCAGAAGTAAGATGGGCATACACACAAATAAGTAATGCATTCTAATCAATAATCCCCAACACAAGGCACCAGCAATGAGACAATTCATGGAGTTCCTTCTTTAGTAAGTTTTTGAATGTTGAAAATTTAGAATTGAAAAGATCAAACCCATCAAAAAATGCCATATATGTATCCATCATTCGATTGAGTGGGGAATTCTGTGAACAATTTGTACATCTGTATGGAGTGTAAAAAAAATTATTATTACGTAGTCTAATATCAGGAATTTTAAAAGGAATCACTTCCAAGGTACTTGGGATCGACACCATATTATTAACTATTTTAAAGAGCAATAGAACGTCCGTGATTTTTCTTCTGTCTGAGAGTAACATAACACTGAAATCTTCCCTTATATGCGAACAATTGTGATTCAGCATAATGTAATTATTTTTATAGGCCAAAAATCTGAGAAATCTTTTTTGTACTTCTCCTAATCTACCGATGTTACATCTTTACTGTGGGTTCCATAATGTAGAGGATGCAAAATTTAATTTACTGTGAACAAATGAATAGAATAATGTTAAAAAAGTTTTATTATTTCCAAAGAGTCTGCTCTGGCGAAGGATAAATCCCAGCATATGATTACATTCATTTATTATCTTTTCGATGTGCAGGTCAAAGAGGAGCTTTCTATCAAAGAGAACACCTAAATCTTTAGTAAAATTCAATTCGAGAAGATGCTCGTTATTAATGATGTAAGTGAAGTATTGGTTGCCGATTTCGGGTAAATGTAATTTTATGGCATTTTGCAAAATTTAAGAACAGATGTTGCTCCTGACAGCAATGTTGAATTCTATTCAAATCACATTGAATCATGCCACAATCATCGAGACTAGTTACCCTTCAGAAGAATTTGAGGTCATCAGCGTATGGTAGAAACTTACTATGCTTAAAGCAACTTTTCAAGCCATTAATATAGAGTAAAGGTCCCAGATGTGAACCCTGGGGTACGCCAGAAGTACAATAAAAAATATTTGAAAATTCTCCATTAACTACAACATATTCAGAACTATTCCTCATGTAAGATGAGAGCCATTTAAGAAGGCTTCCACTCACTCCTACCTCCTCCAGTCTCTTACTCAATAACGAGTGGCTTACCTTGTCAAAAGCTTTTTTGAAGTCTGTGTGTATAACATCAAATTGATTCCGATCGTTTACACTTGCATGAAGATATTCTGAAAATTGCAACAAATTTGTTTTCAAACTTCTCTCCTTAATGAATCCGTGTTGCTCTTCGACTATAATATTTTTTATATGGTTTGCAATATACAAGAGACTCTATTAATTTTGGTAAAGATGACATAATAGTAATGGGCTTGTAATTTCGAATCATATTATTTTGACCGTTTTTAATATTGTTACAGATGATAATTTCCTTTACTGTGGAAAAACTGCCGTTTTAAGAGAGTGATTGAATATTATACTTAATGGTTTAATCAAGGGGTCATCACAGTTTCTCAGGAATGAGGGCGGAATACCATCTGGTTCTGAACCCTTCGAAATGTTCATGGAACGTAGGTCCTCCCCTATTTCGTCATTACTCAAAAAAATATCGGACAAATTCACACTATTGTAAAGAGTCTGCACTTCATCAACCGAATCACGACAATCATCAGGCTCGTAAACACTCGCAAAAAAATATATCGAATAACTCAACCACTTCCCTAAAATTAACACCCTTTAGATTTTCATCTAAATATATTTCGTTCGGAAACCGATTAGTTTTTTTCTTTTGCTCAACGAATTTGAAGAAATCTTTCGGATTCTCTTGCAAATTTTGTTCAGAGCTATCCAAATGATCCCTAGAATCTGAGAGAATGAGTTTCTTCGATTTTAACCTCAGCTCTTTGAATCGTACAAAGTCATAATAATCATGATATTTTTTTCATTTTTTTATGGAACTTATTTTTTTCTTTTACAATTTTGATAGTTCTTATCGAAAAGTATCGAGGGAACCTTGTATTGATCTTATATTTAGGAATATGATACTATCAGAGAAGTGCAAACGTGTGTGAGGTGCTCCGATGTTTTAATGCTGAGGATTTGGCAAAACTGATTGATTTTCAAACAATCATTGTCTCCGATCCCGTTAAGATCAATCCCTTCAATTCGCAAGTATTAGGTATTTTCCATTTTCCTTACGTATTTCCAAAAAACAAAATAATAATACCGTATTTATTTACGTTTCTTCAATTTACATTTGTCGAGTCGCGTGACTTTGAATTCGGCTGTTTCTGTGCGCTGTCGCTTGGCCCAGGTTATTAGGTCAAGCACCCACTATTTGTTTTATATTTCTACTTTGATCACTGACTGGAGCTGGCGGTCGCAACATTTTCTTCCTTCGCCTGACCTGTCCCTATCCTTGCAGTGGTCTTCCATTTCTATAAGTCCTTCTTAAAGACCCAAGAAGGTGAAAAGTTCCTCGCACTTCTACAGTTTGTAGTAAATCTTTTACAGCTGGTACTTCTACGGTTTTATGTTCGAGATGTCGAGGGCTATTCCATCACGACTGCGCTAACCTCACTGAATGGTATGTGACCGTTTTGCAGGAGAGAAACGAAAGATGGTCATGTTCTGCGTGTAACTCTAGCGAGTGGTTGCTTAGGGGGACCTCTGCGGGTCAACGCCCAATATCTCCTTCCGTCAATGATTCAATGATTTACCAGAAAAACGGATACTGCGAAGTAATTCGGCAAGTCAACGCACAAGAGCAACAACGCCATCTGTTGTTGAGGTTTCCGCTGAAAATTCTTCAGCAGAGTCGCTTACAATGAAGCATTTCGAAATTCTGATGGAGCAAATAAAAAATTTGTCAACCAGTGTAGCACGAATAGAGAGGTTGATCTCTTTGCTCAAATAGTTGGCTGCACCGAAGCAATCGAAAAGTATTCGTCATTGCCTACTACTCATGAGGCTGAACTGAAGTCTCAAGAGGACGGAATTGGTGAGCTTCGTAAAAATCAGTCCGTGATGAGCGGGGAGATATCCATTATAGCGAGTAAGGTTGCTGATCTTGAGACTGGTCTGGGCGGCATACACTCATCTGATGCCGTTACTCCTGATACCACTCCTGAAATCTTGGACCGATCATGCCGGTCCCATAATATTATCATCACTAATTTACCGGAGGGAACTGATGAGGAGGTAAACAGGAAAGAGGTGTGTAATATCATAGAACACATTCATACATAAGTTTTCCAGCCAAAGACTCGACATGACCGAGATGGACGATGTTATCATTTCCCAACCCTGAAATTGCTTCAAGCATTCTGCGCCATAAATCCTCCCCTTGGGGTCACCGAATCTATCGGAACATAAACATCCGAGAAGATCAGTCGAGGGATCAAATCGCCAAGCTCAGGGCTCTCAGAGTGCAGCTCAGAGTGAGGAAGGACCGTGGATAGCAGAACCTTACCATCAAATTCATTAAAAAATTCCCAACAATTGTATGCAATAATAGGCAGTCTACCAACCAGCCAGAAAACTAACTAATTTAAGAATATGGCTCATATTGTAAACCAACATCCAATCAATTTCACCTAAATTCCCGGAACTACTTACTTTCGTACAAATGCAGGA
The DNA here is from genome assembly GCA_038502775.1 of Hippodamia convergens. Lineage (NCBI taxonomy): Eukaryota > Metazoa > Arthropoda > Insecta > Coleoptera > Coccinellidae > Hippodamia > Hippodamia convergens. The sequence continues at coordinate 223,760 of JAVSIQ010000125.1, read as the reverse complement.
ACCATATACATGGTGGCCATTTGAAAACGAAACAGACGAGATTACAGACGAAATAAATTTTTTCGATAGAAGTGCTCGGACAGGTCGATTTCTGTTTCGAGGGGGACAACTTATGATGTAGGTTACGGACGCATAGCGCTTCAACCCTTGCTACTACAACCCTCACCCCCAATTTTTGAATAGGGAAGATGGGGTGAGTGATACCTCATTTGAAAGGTATTTTTATACTGATTTCAGCACAGTAATTGTTTTTTCATTTTATGCATTAGTTCTCGAAATATTCATGCGTTAGTTAATTTTATCACTTAAATTAATTTTTTGCGAATAATTGACATTTCGTGCTTCCGAAACACCAAAATTTCCGTACTTGTATTTGAAATAGCAAAACATCTACCACTGGGCAAATGAAGTCATACCGTACGTGTTAATGCTATACTAGGATCAGATGTTCGACTAGCTGTTTTATTCACTGAAATAATTCTCCAACTGTACGGTAACAGAACGATTTGAAGTATTGATCTAAGAAATAAGACTTTTCAAAGTAAAGTAAATAATTTATCAAAAACTCACATCAATTAATTAAATATTCAAATTGTTCACCATTAGCTTCCATACAATGAAATAAGTTTTGTTCGAAACGATGGCGCACATTTTGCAGCATTTCTGGAGTGATTTGACGACATTCATTCACTATACGTCTTCTTAAATCTTCTATGGAATCGGGCTGTGTAGAGTAAATTTTACTCTTCAAGTGGCCCCAAAGAAAGAAATCTAGTGGTGCCAGATCTGGCGATCTGGCTGGCCATTCAGTGAGACCCCTTCTTCCAATCCACCGATTTGAAAATCTTTGATCCAGATATTCTCGAACTGGTAAGGCGTAGTGTGGAGGAGCTCCATCCTACTGAAACACAATCTGATCTTCCACATAATTTCCAGCATTGTTTTCAATAATTTCCATCAAAATTGGATCAATGTGATTTTCCAATAAGTCCAAATACATATTTCCAGTAAGATTACCAGGTAAAAAAAACGGGCCGACAATGTTGTCACCAAATATTCCAGCCCAAACATTGAGTTTTTGTGGTTGTTGAGTATAAACTTCGTGGAACAATCTCGGATTAGCATCTCTCCAATAAGGACAATTGTGTCGATTTACTGTGCCGTTTAGAAAGAACGAACACTCATCGGAGAAACAAACATTGTACAGATAATTGGGATTAGCAGTTACTCGTTCACTCATTGTATCACAAAATTCAACACGACGGTCAAAATCATCTTCGTTTAGTGCGTGTGAAAGATGGATTTTGTAAGGATGGAATTTATGATGCTTCAAAATATTTGCAATTCGAGTTCGTGTAAAACCAGATTCATGTGCTAGCTGCCGCGTACTCGTCATTGAATTCAGAGCAATCTGTCCAAGAACAGCTACTTCAGCTGCTTCATTTCTTTTCATGTTTCGTTTTTTATTAGCCACGGACTTGGTTTCTTGAAACTTTGACACTAATTCCAAAACATACTTCCTATTAACATGTTTATCTAAATGTCGTTGATTGAAGAATTCTGCAGTTCTATTCGCACATTGATTGCTTGCAAAAAAAAGTGAAATTATTTCCACCCGCTCTGCAATTGAATAAACCATGTCGAACAATGAATTAGAACACATACAAGTCTCGATTCAAAACTAAGAATAGATTCACATGTCAAAGAACCAGTAAGCCAACTTAATGATCTGTTCGTAATAAATAAAAAATTATCGATTCTCATTTTTTTGAAAAAGATATGAATTCAATAATCAACAAAACGAAAACATTATTGAAGCCAACTGAGAAAACTCTTCATAATTAAGTCGAAAATCGTTTCACGAATTGGGACTGGAATATTTCTGTGGCATCATTAATGATTTGATTTTCTTACCTGGTAATCTGATTAGAGATATGTACGTATTTGGACTTTCTGGAGATTTCTATCGATCAAGTGTTACCGCATGTTATTGGAAATACTGCAAATTATATCGAAGATAATTTAGATTGAGTTTCAGCAAGATTGAGCTCCTTCGCAATACGCTTTGTTTGTTCGACATCTTGATTGAAGATTTCTATGTCAGTGGATTGGAGGAAGGAAGCCACAGTCATGGTTGTTTTGAAGCTCAAAATGTCGATTTTTCACAAAAAAACACTACAAGTGCCATGAAAACACCACTTCATTTTCAAATGCTTAGTTAAGAATATTTCGAGAACTAATGCATGAAATGAAAAAACAATTACTGTGCTGAAATCAGTATAAAAATACCTTTCAAATGAGGTATCACTCACCCCATCTTCCCTATTCAAAAATTGGGGGTGAGGGTTGTAGTAGCAAGTGTTGAAGCGCTATGCGTCCGTAACCTACATCTTAAGTTGTCCCCCTCGAAACAGAAATCGACCTATCCGAGCATTTCTATCGGAAAAATTTATTTCGTCTGTAATCTCGTCTGTTTCGTTTTCAAATGGCCACCCTGTATAAACCAATCACAAGTGACTCGATCTTTTCTATTCCGGGATATTCCCTTTTACGTCACGATAGCTATGAGAGTTTGGGTCACCGGGGAGTATGTGTTTACATAAGGGCCGAGATCACCGATAATTTCAAACTGAATGTCGAGTATCAAGACTGGCCAGATATGGACAACATATTTATCAATATATAAAAAGTCATATTTCCTTTCTCATAGGCTGCACATGTAGTCCTCGCCTTTGTCCCTCCGACACGAAATGAGTCGAATACCTCTCGAATGTTGTCGCTCGTCATAGGGATGTTCTGATCGCGGGAGACTTCAACTGCCGCGGTGTTGATTGGTCACAGCCACACTCAATTTCACCGTGTTCACCATCCGCCCCCTATGTTGAGTTCTTCCTCAATTCCGGTTGTTAACAATTTGTTCCCCGTCCCACAAGGTACAGAAGTGGACAGGACCCTTCTCTACTAGATCTCCTCATAGTAACTGACCCCAACATAATTTCTGACGTAAAGTATATGCCCCCTTTTGGAAAGTGCGACCACTTTAGTGCTTTCTACAGAGATTCAGATACAGGCTGCTCCTAGAGTTCGTAAACATGAAAGAACTCTCCAATTCGTTGCTTACGAGAAAGTTACACAATATCTCAACGGGGTCAACTGGAAAAAAGCATTCTCCGGTGCAAACGATATCGACACTATGTGGAAAGTATTTCTCGAGAATACGCGTGAAGCTGTAGGTACCAGCGAGCAAACTAAGGTGACCAGGGAGAATCCACTGAAACCCTGGATAAAGGAACGCAGTGGCCCATCTGAGGATTATCAAAATCACCGCTCTTTTTCTAACTTCGTCACGCCGTCTATTCAGGATGCTAAATCTTCTTACGAGAAAAAGTTGGTGGCGTCTAATAACAAGAAGAGATTGTTCAAATACGTGAGATCATGCATGAACTGCGAGGTTGGTGTCCCGATGGTGCGGAACTCTGCTGATGATCCATGTGATAGCGCTCGCGAATCGGCTGACATATTTGCAGAGGTTTTCGTCTCAACCTACACCATCGAACCCCCTGGAAGTATTCCTGTCCCCAGAGTTCAGCGTGTTAATGCAGAGCTATCTGAGGTCATATTCGATACACAGGTGGTTGAAAAATACATTTCTCTACTTAAGGTTGATGCAGCCCTAGGAACCGATGGAGATACCACTCGCTTACTGCAACGTTGTTCCCCAGCATTTGCGCTCCCACTTAACATCATATTTTCTGAATTACTGAAATCATCGTACATCCCTAGTGATTGGCTCTCAGTATCGATTACCCCAATATTCAAGAAGGGCGACAAACTTGACCCCCAAAACTATCGACCAATAAGCATTCTCTCGTCAGTCTCTAAGGTTCTGGAGAGGATCATAAGTGATCACATCATTCACTTCTGCTCTGCCCATGATATCATCCAAAAGTCCCAGCATGGTTTTCTACCTCATCGTTCCACAAACACCAATCTCCTCTCATGCCTTTCTGAGTGGACGAAAGCGCTGGATTCTGGGAACCCCGTCGATGTGGTTTACTTGGATTTTGCGAGAGCGTTTGATCGAGTGCCCCAGAGGCGTCTCCTCTCCAAGCTGGAGCACCTTGGACTAAGGGGTCAATTATTGAGATTACTCAAGTCTTTTCTATCCAACCGTAAATTCCGAATACGAATGGGTAACATTTACTCAGATGCAGAAAAAGATGTAACATCTGGTGTCCCTCAAAGCTCTGTGTTGGGTCCAGTCCTCTTCCTCTTCTACATATCCGACCTACCAGCTTGCCTGCAGTCGCAGTGTTCCTTGATTGCCGATAATACCAAACTTTTCAACCTACCACTATTATTCTCCCACCTTATTCAAGCGGATTTGGACCTCCTGTCGGGCTGGTGTCGAGACTGGTTGTTACCCTTGAACAAAGAGAAATGTTGCATTTTATACATCGGCAAAAACAATCCGCTTATATCCTACAACATCGACGGACACTAATTATTGCGATCGGTAACGAGCCACCTAGATCTTGGAGTTACTATCATTTCGGATCTCACCTGGACGAACCACATTTCTAATGTTGTCGGAAAGGCAAAACAGATCACCTTTCTCCTAGGAAAATCCTTCAGGGGGGCTGATTGTAGGGTCTACCGTTTTCTCTACAAAACTTACATACGCCCGATAATCGAGTACGCTGGCAAGTGTGGTGGCCATCGACCAAATTCGACGAAAATTCCCTTGAGTCAGTCCAACGTCAAGCTACTCGTTTACCCAACGGTTACTCAAGACCATCTTATGAGGAACGATTGGCCATATTTGGACTTTGCAGTTTTGCCGAACGCCGTGAAAGCGAAAACATCATACTCACTTATAGAGCTATAGCTTGACACTTTGGTGAGGACCTTAGGAGCACGTTCCAGTTGAATTCCAGCGGCCCGAGGGGACATCGCTTCAAGCTTTCAAAAGAACCCTTTAAGGCAACACCGCACCGTGCCAGAGGTTTCTTTCCAATAGGATCTTTAATCAATGGAATAGCCTACCATCCACAGTCGTAGAAGCTGCTACCGTCAGTTTCAAAAACCGATATGATGCAGTGCAGTGCCCACAATCCCTAATTTTATTATCATTATTATTTATTTTTGTTACCTGTTATTTTCTTTTAGTTATTCGCATTTCTATTGTTTATTTTGATGGGTTTATGGGTTCTCATTGTTTAAATAAATAAATAAATAAATAAATTTTCAAGAATCACATTATTTATGACAGCATTAAATTTAGTTACCTTGATGTTGATCATCATCGTTCAAAATTGAATTCCAGTCAACCAAAGAAAGCCTCTCGTTCACAATACCATAATTTGCCTTTCCAAAATTAAATCTGTATTCACTGAAACATTCCCTTAGAAATTGTTGTGTATCGACATTATATGAAAATTCTACCGAAGGATGATAACTGTCTTCTTCTACAAATGGGTTTTCGTTTCTTTTCAAGTAATCAATGTTATAACTATTACAGAATATAAGATCTAATATTTTATTTCGTCCGTTGAGTATATTGTTGAATTGAAGTAATTCTGAAAAACTAAACATATCTATAAGATTTGAATATTTGTTTTCATTATTTATTGGATCTAAATAGTTTTCTTTTTTTTCACACCCATTCACTTGAAGAACAGTTAAAATCCCCACACAGCAGAATAGCATGGTCCCCGATAATTTGCTTATTAGTGTCAAACTTGTTTATAAAAGACATTGAGGCAGTAGCGTAATCCTCTCCTGGCGGAAGGTAAACACAACACAGAAAAATCTTCACATTGTTAATTTTAATTAGCACCAACAAATCCTCAACTCCGCTATTGGAATCTGACCGTGGCGTGGCACTGATATTATTTTTAACACACCACCGCCATTTTTCTTTGATGAGTTTCTGGTATAACGATATAACGAAAAATCAAGTAATCATCTGGAAAAATCTCACTATTCACTATAGAATCAGTCAACCATGACTCGGTTATTAATACTATGTCTTATGAATGGCACTGAATATTCTGCTTAAAGTTTATCAACTTTGTTCTTAGTCCTCTAACGTTTTGATACGTTATGTGTAGAGATGTACTATCCATGAACTAACAAAAAGTGACAATCTCATGAAGATTACTTGATGAGTTGGAGGTCAGCGTTGTTTCTGACATGCAAAATTCTCGACGTTTCATTCTTTCGCACAAGAATGCTGCCATTTTACGTCCAAACAAAATTGTACCCGTTTTCACGAGCTGAATTCCTAGCAACTCTGAAAAGGGTTTTATTCATACTTGTTTAGTGCCCGTTGATATATAATTTTGGAGATATATTTTCGCTTTTGAATTCAGCCCTGCCAACACCACCAGAGCACTTGGCACGAACAGCAGCAAAGAAATTATCTCTATCAATTTTGGACTTGAACCCAACTACAATATTTTCAGGTTCGTGTGGCAGTTTAATAGGAACACGGGTGATGAAATCAAGAGCTCCAGGCTGGAATTCATAATCAATATGGCAACTTATCTTAGAGAACATATCCAATAGGTCTTCATTTTTCTTTTCTGGTACGTCCATTATTTCCAAATTTTTATTTCTTATATTTTGTTCGATGCTATTCATTTTGTTGTTTAAATTTTTTACTTCTTGGTTTAACGATTCATTTTCTTTTTTGAGCTGATGAGTAAGTTTTGTGAGTTCATCCAGTTTAGATAGCTTCTTTTCGAAGTCCGATATTTCGTTGGAACAAAACTCAACTGCAGAACTCAGCTCTTTTAAGGTTTTTCTCATCATTGATACCATGCCAATAAGTGTATCCGCATTTGACTCATCCACCTTGGCGACGCCCATGTCAAATTCATTGTTATCATCCACGTTGACCATGATTAACTCACTCGTACCTCGACATCTGCCACACTTCCAAGTACCCCCCGGCAAATTACTTATTATCGCAATCTGATTTTTTGCTATATCAGAACATCGGTTGTGTGCGAGGAAAAACTCGCCACAAGAACCTCCGCATTGAACACCTGGAGATTTCTTTGTTAATGCATTTGTGCATTTTCCGCAAATAGACATTACTCTATCGAAAATTTGTTTTCACTATGCAATTTAATACACAGCTATGCACACCTCCGTATAAGCTCGAAACTGAAAGCCCGCAATTGCACGATATATTCACGATCTAATCGAGAGCAATATGAACAAAACCGTACAGTTCAATCACTAACATAAATACAGGGTGAGTCTTTGACTTGTTCATATATTTTAACCGTTGATTCCTGACATTAAAAGAGTCTTCCGGCTTATTGGGCGTGGTCTATTAGGAATTATTTCACCTAACGTTTCGCCCACAACTGCGGTAGGCCCTAATAGACCACGGCCAATAAGCCCGGAAGACTCTTTTAATGTCAATATATCCGGTCGTGAAAGCCTGAAACTATTTGTTGATTCCTGAGGTCAAAAGAAACACTTTTTTCCTTTACCATTTTTTTCGATTCGGCCTAGATGAAAGGATATAGCCATTTTAATTTTTTATAATGAGCTATGCCACCCCTGGAAAGCATATATATCCTACCTACCATAACAAACCTTCGAATAAGCAATATTATTATAAAGACAAGCGTAATCACACTTTTTCAATCCCATTCGACAAAAGATAAAGCAGGATTATTTAAGTTATAAATAATTACCGAATTTATAATACAATGAACACGTTCATCCAAATTTCGTTGGCGACAAATGTTGAATATTCTTCTCTTGATTTCTGTTTCATTTTCTGTAATGAAGAATTCACCCATATCAGCTTTGAGAATTTCGAGATTCATATTCGGTATGTAATCATTTATAACAATTTCTACAAGTATTATCAGATATAAACATAACCTTCCATTTCCATAAATAAACAAATCATGGATCATAGATCTGGTTCCTGTGTGAACAAATGTCATATCTCTGTGAACGCTACCGACGTACACTTGTTCGCACTGTTGCCAGTTGCCAGTTGTCATTCAGGCACGGATCAAATGTCAAATTGTGTGTTGTGAATAATTTGTTTTTCGAAAACGAAGTTAAAAGAGGAAGATGCCGAATTAAACGTATTAATAGAACAGCTAATTCAAAAGTAATTTCGTTTACTAATTTAAAACTCATTTCTTGACCAAAGTCGTCGTATTTACCGAATTTACAGCTATGGTTTTTTTTCAGACACTGAGACTAAAGGAACAAACCTTTCAATAGAAACGTATATAAAATGAAATGAAACGATAAAGTTCCTACTGTTGAGTGACCCGAGGTTTTACCTGTCATAGATATTGTTAATATAAACACTTACTTCTTGGAAGTTTATGATGATGATGTGTGAATGTGAATGGCCGAGTGCAACAGTTCATGAAAAGGGCTGGAATGTGAAGATGAACGAGTACTTAGTGGCTCTAGTGACACACAATAGGGTACTAAGTTCACTCAGAGCACACGAAAGCATTATAGTATTATGTATTCTATTACTATTGCCAATGAATCAGATGCAAAAATTGTTCCGAAAATGTGTTCGTGCGTACAACAATAATTGAAGTCCAGGAGTTAATAGTCACACAACCAGAACCATTTTCAAGTGTCTTTTCTCAAGAAACTATGAGTTTATCAGTCAGGGGCGGATCTAGGATTTTTCTGAGGAGGGGGCGATTCCAAAATTACACAGTAATAAATTTCGAAGAAATATTTTAATAGTGAAACATAGTAACATATATTTCAAAATGACATGAAAATTAGGCAAACAAGTCGTGTGGATACTAGCAACCAGCAAAATAAACAAAATTTCAATGTCAACAACAATGAATGCTAATCGTTAAATAAAAAGTATAAACCGAATAATAATCATAGAACAAACTGTAATCTTCTACTTTCTTTGGCAAATCTATCAATCACCCTTTTTGTCTCAATGTCAATATCCCTATGAATATGCATAAGGGCCAATCCATCCAAACGATCCTGATTCATACGAGAACGCATCCAACTTTTGACTCTTCGCAAAGTAGAAAAGTTTTTTTCGGCGGTAACTACTATATTGGTAGCGTTACTAAAATTTTTAAATATTATGCGATTGTTGGATAAAAATTTTGGTCTATACTCATTAATGTTTCGATGGCAGTTTGGCAACATGTGTCTTTACAGATAAATTTTTGATATATTTGTACTTCGCCCAACAATTTTATACTCTCACCTTCAACAGTATCAAGTAAGCCAGAAAATACATATCAAGGTCATCTTTTCTTTAAGGGTATTATAGTCAGTCATTTGCAGTAAATTTGTGGGAATCAACTCATTTAAAGAAAACATTTTAACATTTTCTCTGAGAATCTTTCGGTTAAATCGGATATAATGAAATCTAAAACAGGAATGAAAATTACTCTTCTCCAATAATTCACTGCATTTGAATCCGGAGTTTGACCCGTTGGGTTTGTCTAGATGCTAATAGAGGAACGTTTAATTCTACAGCAAACGCTCCTAAGGTATTGGGAGCATCATTGATTATTGACGCGAATTCATCTTCTGAATGTATTCTGAATGTGTTTTAAAACGTCAATGACCTTTGTAACATACAAGGTGCGGCACGGAGGATGGATGGTTTTAAAAAAATAATAAAAGCGTTAATTTTTAGTCAAAAACACATTTATTGACGGAATCAGATTCTCAAGGAAATAGCATTTGAGACAGTCAAGTGTGGAAAATCACATCAGGCATGTGGTGGCCGAAATCGGTGATGCAGTGCTGGAGGCGCTCTTGGAAGTTCGCGTAGACACTCTCCAACATCGCTCTCTCAACTTGGGCAACTTCCACGCGAATAGCCCTTTTCAATTCGTCCAGAGTTCGGGGCTTGGTCTCGTATACTCTAGCCTTGAGGTGTCCCCATAACGAATTGAAAAGGGCTATTCGCGTGGAAGTTGCCCAAGTTGAGAGAGCGATGTTGGAGAGTGTCTACGCGAACTTCCAAGAGCGCCTCCAGCACTGCATCACCGATTTCGGCCACCACATGCCTGATGTGATTTTCCACACTTGACTGTCTCAAATGCTATTTCCTTGAGAATCTGATTCCGTCAATAAATGTGTTTTTGAGTAAAAATTAACGCTTTTATTATTTTTTAAAACCATCCATCCTCCGTGCCGCACCCTGTATAAGGCAGCATTGCCCAATCCGATATTTTTTCTCTGGAGAAATTCACTTAATGGCAAAGTCACATTGAAAATTTCGGAAAGTACATGCATTGTCAAAATGAACTCGCAATCGCAAATTGATTTTGAGAGTATATGGGCCTTACTTGATGAATTTCCTTCATTCCGTTCAGAAATTTCATCCAGGGCAGCATTAATTTGAAAAAAATTAATTTTGAACTGGAGGATGAGCCATGCCTCTCAATTTTTTTTAGAACAAAATGCCCTTTGTCGATGCATTGAAGAATGTCACAACTTCTTGAATGATGCCCATCGCATTTCTCACACATTTCACATTCATAGATTTTGATATAGATAGATTAAGACTGTGATTGAAGCATGAACTTAAAATTGTATTAGTCGAGGACTTCTGAATTTCGTGAACTGCTCCACGAACATCTGGCTACCAGCAGGGCGGCCCCTAAATTCGCCAATGTTATCAGTGCGGATAATTAGAAGAACATTGACATTATTATTAACAAGTTATGTTTGAAATTAAGAAGCCCCTACTATTTTCAAAAACAATCATACATAGTTACATATTACTGTTTATTTATTTACTTTATTCACAGAGGTATGGCAGCAAACAACTGTAAACCATCAATTACATATTACATGTGAGATTTAATATTTCCAAATATTCAGGCTGGTTTTACAAAATTCTCATTGTCCGATCAAAAATTCTTACATAAATCCGATTAATTGAATCGATAAGGAATATCGGTGGCTCTAATCAATTTCTCATTTTTTCCCTGTGAGTGTGGTGATTTCTTAGTAGAAACTTGTTAACAAAATGAGCTGAAGATGTTAGTTTGTCAATACAAACTAACATTGACATTAAAAGAGTCTTCCGGGCTTATTGGCCGTGGTCTATTAGGAATTATTTCACCTAACGTTTCGCCCACAACTGCGGTAGGCATCTTCAGAGGATTCTTGGTCTTAGATTGTAACTCGACCGCTGAATTTCCGAAAGTGATGCTGGACTCGATCCGTTGGCCCCACTTATACCCTGATCATTGGCGGGAGAAGGTAGTGGGTTTACGCGCGCGATGTTGATTGGTCCATCGCTTCCACTTCGTATTGGCTTGATTTTGGTCTTTTCCAACACCGGCAACCATGCGCTATGTACCAAAGGGGTTTCTTCCCTTCTGTTCATATTGTTCTTATGTTTATATATCTCAATGGCTTCCATGTTCATCCTAGGATAGAAACTTTTGATGTTTGAAATAGCTTCTGCCTTTGAGAAAACAATATTGTGTCCATCTGTCAGAGCATGTTCCGCTAGTGTGGATTTTTCTGTCTGATTGAGTCGACAGCATCGTTCATGCTCCTTAATTCTCGTATTGATACTTCGCTTCGTTGTACCAATGTAGATTTTGCCGCAGTCACGGGTTGGGACCCACTCTCCCAACCCGGTATTTACAGGATACCTTGTGACTGCGGCAAAGTCTACATTGGTACAACGAAGCGAAGTATCAATACGAGAATTAAGGAGCATGAACGATGCTGTCGACTCAATCAGACAGAAAAATCCGCACTAGCGGAACATGCTCTGACAGATGGACACAATATTGTTTTCTCAAAGGCAGAAGCTATTTCAAACATCAAAAGTTTCTATCCTAGGATGAACATGGAAGCCATTGAGATATATAAACATAAGAACAATATGAACAGAAGGGAAGAAACCCCTTTGGTACATAGCGCATGGTTGCCGGTGTTGGAAAAGACCAAAATCAAGCCAATCCAAGTGGAAGCGATGGACCAATCAACATCGCGCGCGTAAACCCACTACCTCCTCCCGCCAATGATCAGGGTATAAGTGGGGCCAACGGATCGAGTCCAGCATCACTTTCGGAAATTCAGCGGTCGAGTTACAATCTAAGACCAAGAATCCTCTGAAGATGCCTACCGCAGTTGTGGGCGAAACGTTAGGTGAAATAATTCCTAATAGACCACGGCCAATAAGCCCGGAAGACTCTTTTAATGTCAATATATCCGGTCGTGAAAGCCTGAAACTATTTATCAAACTAACATTTCTCAACAAAAAAAAAATAATGTAATAACAACATATGAATACTGTGAAGGCAAATAATATGAAGTCAAAACTTCAACCATCAGTAAAAGGCAGACTCTACAATGTGAAATAAAATATTCATGAATAGCTAAATTAGAAGCTAACCTTTTACTTAGAATTTTAAATGTTTTCCTCGAACCTATAACTTGATGGATGTTGATACGTTCAGATGATATATTTTATATATCCTGAGCTGGTGGAGTTTAGACTAATTAAGAATTTTTCGTCGAAGAAATATGGCATGTTTACTGGAACGTGTCATATTTTTCTACTTAAGTTGGCTCAAAAATGAAAAGGTAGCTTCATATTTTAATTGACGAGGAAGACATAACCACTGTCATTTTAGAATGGAAGTGTTTTATGGAGAAAATTCGAGGTTTATTTTTTCATAATAATAGTCACGTTATAACCCAGGTGAATGCTTCAGGACTTGCATATGAATGTTAAACTAGTTACTTTGAAATATGATCATGACATTGAATATTATTTTATCTTACAGTTGCTTCTCATTTGCATTCTTTATGTTTATATTTAAGTCTTCTTCCGATATATGAAATTATAAGGAATTAAGTAGGTACTTTAGGAATAAAATATTTATTATCTTCAAGCAAATTATTATTAACTCACATGAAAGTTCATTGAACCTTTTTTTATTCTACTTGAAATTCACATTGAAAATAAACTAGTATCCAATGAAAATGATTAAAATTGAAAATGATGTATTATTTTCCAACTCCCTGAATCCTTTTTTGAAATTAATATCCTCATTTTGAAATTATCATATGGCATCTTGACAATGTCCTCTTTAATCAGAGCTGTGTCAAAGCTCAGTCACTAATATTAGCACATCATCAGCAAATTTGAAACCTAATAATCCCAAGAAATGCTTTCATTGAAAAAAAAACTAAGGATTTTCCTAATATTACGAATAAACAACTCGTATCTTAGTTATATGTATATCTTGTAGGATGAATTTTTAAAATTTTGATTTTCTGAAGAAAGTGGTTGAAAAATCATGCTGTGCAAGCGAGAGGTAGGAAATGAAAGTCATATAGCTTTCTGATTTTCATTTGGAATATGTTTGTTTTGATCAGCTTTATGTTCGAGGTGTTCCCCTGTAACAACGACACTATAGTTTCTTCTAGATTTCATCTGCATAATCACATGAAATGAAACCATGATGGTTTTTCTAATGAATATTATATCTTGCTGCTTTCTGTTTTCATATCGCAAATTGCAATGAAATAATTGACATGAATGCTTTTCTGGCAATTTGTGAATTTCACCAAAATTGTTTTGAAAAAAAAAACTGGCTTTGGTGGAGCCTCACAATTCGAAGTAATCCTCAATTTATGTGGAGTATAACTCTTCTCCAGAATGTAATCAGGAGCATCATGAACATATTGAGATAATAAGAGCGCCTGATAATAATGTATTATGCTTCTTTTATGATCAATGAAAACTATCTTTGCCAAAAATCCAAAATTTTCTAATGAAGCCAATATAGCATGATATTCATTTTCCTGATTTCAGCATCCGCACTGCATAATTGACATTATTCAAATTCAAATCATAGACCACAGAATTAAAAACTTTCTAATTTAAAAACTGCCTTTAAAAGGACCTAACCTAACTTTTCTTCGAATCATCCACTTCTGTAATATGGAAACACTTCAGAATAAATGATATATTATGTGAAACTCGACTCAAAAATTCGGGACATTTTCATTATTATGTTTAATATATTTTATAATGAAATAAAAATTGAACTATTTACACTGTGATAACAGAATATTCACGACTGTTCTATGTTGGTCTGTCATGCGCATAGAATGATACAAAACAATTGAAATTCGAAATTCATGTTATCGTGATTTCGAAATAAATCGTTTATTCGGTTATTGCAGTGTATCAGTGTAAATCTACAAGATGTTTTCTAACCAGGAAATGGTAGATATGTTATAATGCTATTTTACTAATAGAAAAATAGCCACAAGAGCAATAGAAGCTTATGGACTGCAGTTTCCAAATAGATTACTTCCAAATGAAAGAACTTTCGTGAAGATTGTTCAAGGGTTACTCGACCATGGAACTTTTTCTCCCAACATGGTGGATAACGGCCAGGTCAGAAATAGGAGTATGGATGAGACAGTTAAGGGAATTTGGAGGTTGACAGCAGATGAGTATCTCAACTTTCTGCAGAATGATTTGGACTACGCATTAGAGGACGTGCTACTTATTGTTGTCTAAAATATGTGACTACAGCAAGATGGAGCTCCATCTCATAATTCCAGAGCCGTTACAGAATGGCTCAGCATCACCAGACTTGAATCCGTGTGATGTTTTTCTGTGGAATTTCGTGAAACAACTTGTTTTTGGCAGAGTCGTGAATAATGTGTACGAATTGCGATCGCGTGTGGCAAGTGCGGCGAATCATATTCGAGATCAACCTAATCTCCTTGAAAATGTGAGACACTCTCTCCTCAGAAGAGGTCGCGCAAGTTTGAATGCGAATGATGGACATTTCGAGCATTTACTTTGACTCTTAATGAATGTGGGAAGGTAGGGCTCCTGACGAACAACCCACCTCAAAAAAATGTTATGCACCTAAAGCAATACTTCGAAAGTGGTGTGGAAATTTGCTTGAATCAAAAAGGATTTAAATTGAAGAACTGAAGGTGAACTTATTCCTCGTATTCTCAAACAAAGTCCGCAAGTTCCATTATCATTCATAACCTTATGATTCCAGAATACAAATACTCGGATTTATTCTTGAAAATTTTCAACGTGACAACGTAGCAAAAATTAACTCTGTGAAAAATTTTAGCAGAGTTGCATTCAGCCAAGATACCCAATATTTTGGATTTCTCAGAATTTTTTCTTCTTTCAATATCGAATTACTCGTAAACGTTGCATTTAACAAGAAAATATGAAGAATACTTTTATTTTCTAAAATGGTTAAATATTCATCGAATCACATTAAATTTACTGTTGACAATTAGACTCTTTGAATTTCTGGTGTATTCTTGGCATGTGATGGTCATAATAGTGAAACTGGCGGAGGTTGGTGGAATTTTGTATACGGGACAGATTCATAACACTTCTGAAAATCTATATTTTAACAATCATTTCATTCGATGAAATCATTCAAGAGATATATTCGAAAATAACATTTTTTTATGGATTTTCAACAGCCTGTATCTTTTGATCCAAGACGAATTGGAAAAAATGGTAGTAGAGAAAAATGTATTTCTCTTGACCTCAGGAATCTAAGGTTAAAATATATGTACAAGTCAAAGACTCACCCTGTATATGTTGATATATGTTAGTGACTTGTTTTCTAATATAGAGTATTGTCCCCCTTTGGGTAAGTCCGACCAACTCCTTTTGATCTCAAAATTGGACTTTTCCTTACGTAACCGCATTCCTTTTGAAAAAAAACTACATAAGATGATTAATTACGATCAGATTAACCAGCAACTTATGGATATTGATGGGAGTTCCTTATTTGGGGGCGGACTCTGGAACAGATCTGGGGTGAGTTCACACGTGTTGTACGGGACGCGATGGATTCCAATTCATTTCTCAGAGAGGTACAAACTAACCTTGGGAAGCCTTGGATTGATGACCAGTTGATTCGTATGATGAAATTCAAAAAGAGTCTGTGGCGGAGATACCGTAGAACCGAAGCAGAAATAGATTTCACTCGGCATCGTTCATATTCCAATTTGACCTCTAAATGTATTGCTGATGCCCGAAAGAAATATCTGAGTGGACTTGAAGAAAGCGTTCTTCAGATTCACAAAACAATATTATCTGAACGGGAGAACTTCAATTCCCCTAATGAAGAACCCTTCTGATAACACTACTGCCCAAGACCAGACCTCCTCTGTTGAAATACTCGCTGACTGCTTTAGTTCCGCTTATACAAGTGAAGATACCGCTCAACTTTCTGAATTGCACACCTCCAGAAACGCCGGTTCTTTTGATACCGTAGACATCACCCCTGAAATTGTTCGAGGATGCCTGAATTCATTGGATATCACGTTTTCCTCGGGAACGGACAGCTTTACCACACGGCTACTTGAGGAGTGCTCCAGTTAATAGTGCGAGCCGCTGTCCCGAATATTTCGCAAATCACTCAAAACTGGCTCTCCCTATATGGCGTGATGCTTCTGTGAAGCCAGTGCACAAAAAAGGCGATAAGCAGAGTCCAGAAAATTACAGACCGATAATTCTTAACTCGGCAATCTCCAAGGTGTTAGAGAGAATGGTCTCGGCTCCTCTGGTTAATTTTCTGAAAGATCATAACATCATACCAGCTTCTCAGCACATTAAAAAAACTTACGTGAATTCGGACCAATCGAATCACTCGTTTTGAAATTTCAACGAATCGGTGTGGCTTCAATTAATTTAACGGTACAAACAAAGTTTTGTGAAACCGACCCTTATGCCCACTTGCACCGTCAAATATATTTCTGACTTACGTCCAACTCAAATTTTAAGTCAGGTTTGAGACGCCGATTCTCTTGCACCGCAGTTTAAGTGCCACATAAGTTATGACTATTTTGAGCCGCGAATATTCATGGCTTAAACAAGACTTTAGCCCGTCTCAAATATTCAAACGTCAAAAACGAACTTCAGTTTTGACGTGTTGTTTTTGATTGCGTGAATTTATGGATAGATTTTCATTAAATGAAATTGATGATCTATATGAAGATGATTTCGACATATTAGATATCATTGACTATGGTTTTCCTAGAAGTCTAGAATTTAATAGGGCCGATCACTACCATGATATGGACGAATTCGCATTTTTTCGGCGATTTCGTTTGACCAAGAAAAACTACTCTGCAACTGCTGAGATTAATTGAGGATGATTCAGAATTCCCAAGTGATATGTAAGTACATATCTTATTATATCTTATATATGATGATGTCAAACCTCAAAGAAGGGAGTTTAAGCCTTGATGATTGTAGGAATCAGAGTGTTTTACCGATGAGTCAACTCCTTACGTACCTCCGACTCTACGCATCAGCAGGACATTTATTGGCTGTAGCCGATTTGATGAAAATCCACCAATCTACAGTATCAAGAATAGTTGTTCGAGTTTCAGTATTCATAAAAATGCCTCAGACAGAAGCAGAATTACGTCCCTCCCTAACCCAATTTTACCAAATTGCTGGCTTTCCCCGTGTTATTGGAGCAATGGATTGTACCCATGCAATTATTAATTCTGCAGGTACTATTTACTCTTGTGAATATGAAAAGTATTACTTCGATGATATTCCACAGGTGCAGAATTATGTCATGCAAGTTACGAATAAAGAATTGTTGAAATCAAATCAAATCATTTTCTTCAAATAAAAGCAAAAAAAATTGGTTGCACTATGCCAGTTCGTCAGCGGCCCAAAATATATGTCGTTCTGTGAATCAGAATACTGAAAGTGAAAATGCGTAGACAAATTATCTTGTTCGTCTATGAATTCGAGTGTTCTTCTTACTTCGCTGTGCTCAGTGCCGACACAAAACCATATGGTCAAGTCGCATTTCTATGTCAAAACAAACAAATTCACTGATTTATACACTGTTGCCAGATTTGGCATTGCTCTTCTATTAGATATGCGGTGCAAGATCTGATCCGTTAAGACGGGGAAAAGCATGACTCAAAATTTAAGGGCGCCTTAGTTAAGGGTGCCTTAACCAGAAAACGGTGCAAGTGGGCATAAGTGTATTAACACTACAGTACATATCATAGAGTTTATTTAATGTAGATTTTCCTTGAATAAACTCTTATTCTATTCTATTCTACCTCAAGTTGACGTGTGATTTTTAAAATGTTATCCTACCAAAGTCTAGTCAGTCTACCAAAAATTCTGGTGGAATCGCGAAATGTCATTCAAACCGGAAACAAGAGGGGAAACAGCCATAGCATTCCTTAGGAACATAGAACCATCAGTTTCACCCCCCTGATCTTCGGTAGCGTTGTTTGTTTACCGGTGAAATTCGGGCTGTATGAACTATGGATAAGTGTTGGGAATATTTATCAAAGTACATTTTTTTGCTGTTTTCTGGGATACCTGAGCGAAATTGAATTGTATTAATGAAGTACTCTAATAGCGACAATAGCGATATAGAATTACTGCAATAAATTGATGGCATGAAGATGAGGAATGGAAAGAAACGATTACGCGAAAAGTCCATAAAATACTTGAATGATTAGGAGTTCACATGTTAATTCTGATTTAGCAAGGGTGTGGTGAATGAAGTTTTCATTTATATTCGAAAGTAAAATCTCCAAGGTAAGACTATTTGAACCTTTTCAGGTTAGAAATATCCACGTTCTTAGTTTTCAGGAATCACGAAAAATAAACTGTAGCGGAATTGTGCGTGCAGTACCTTTCAATAGAAAGGTTCTACCAACAAGAATTTCACACAATTGCTGATATTTATAGGCTTACAGGCTATATAATGGTGTAACTCGTATATTGATACAGTCAACGAGTAAGTATTCACTCTGAAAATACAATGACATGTATACAGGGTGACACAGAATCATGGTACACCCCCAGAAACTCCCTTGTTTCTGGAGCTATATTTTTGAAATTTGGAATATTGAATATACTCACTATACGGCACTTTTTGACATATTCAGAAAAAAAATCCAACTTCTGGTTTTTCTGGAAATTACATCAACTTTCGATTTTCAAATGGGACACCCGGTATATAATTACATTTTTGAAATCTCTATAATTTTCTCAATATAATGATACCTCATAGTTGATACTTCATTCGTCAGAACGCCCATTTTATTTTTCGATCTAGAGAGCCTTGAACTCCCTAAAATTATTCCAAATAATCAAAATAATGTTACACTATAGTAATTTCGATTTGAAAAATATCGTGGTTCGAAATACGTGCCAAAAGAGTAAACCAAAACCTTTTTTCACTCGAAACTCCGTTTTGTCAAATGGTAGCATAATGGTACTCTGACGTCATTCGAAAGTACCATCGGTGGGGTATCCATCCATATCAACTATTTTTCTGTATAACCAATACGAACACGATAATGGAGTTTAGACAAGTTTAAGTATCTTCTCGGTTCAATCCAAAGTTGATATCATTTCCGGAATAACCGGAAATTGGATTTTTTTCTAAATATGTCAAAGAGTGCCCTATAGTGAGTATATTCAATGTTCCAAATTTCAGAAATATAGCTTCAGAAACAAGGGAGTTTCTGGGGGTGTACCATGATTCTGTGTCACCCGGTATAGGCTTTAACGAATTTTCAGAAATAGTGAAAATATGACATTTCACATGGGGGATTCAAGAAATATGAAAAGCATATTATCTTCGTATGTTCAGGTTGTGTGTGATGTAACACTTATGCTTGCGAATGTTTCTACTTGGTGACCAGGATGAATTCATGATACAACAATGTTTAATCATTCAGAATTGGAAGGTGAATTTTATAAACTGTTCCTAACAGTAGCAACAAGTATCCATTGTATAATAATTTTAGGATATTGTGAACAACAAGACAGGCTTTGAAATCGCTGGTTATTGTGTGATAATGGATATCCAGTACTAGAGCTGAACAAATATTCACGGAATCTCATATCATGTATTTATTATTTTTACGTATTAACAAACTGAAAGATAATAATTTAGTTGAAAAAAAATATATACAATAGGTTGAATTTCAAGTCAAATACTTTTCCAGAGGATTAGGCGTTCGGAGGAGAAGATATTCAGTTCGAGCATTGAAGATGAGGGTTGAAACTTGAAAATATGCAAGCTGTAAATATAGCTACAGCTACTTGAAGATATTTCCAAAAGTTACAATTTTAAAGAAGTAAAGAAGTAGAAATGAGTGTCACTTATAGATAGTTGGTTTCCTGTATTCAGCCATAACCTCGGCTTGGTTTATTATTCCATAGAGTTTATATTTGAAATGTATGTGAGTTTGCTTACGATTGAGCAAGCTAAATAAGGCCATTTTTAGGACCTAGGGCCTATTGCACCAGACTACTTTGAACTCCGCTCTTTTCACTTTTCAAATGAATTTCAATGCACAAAAAGCGTTCGGAATTAAAACATGCAAAGTAAAAAGTTGCGAATTATTTGGTACAATAGGCCTCCTGGTACCCGTTTATTGTAAGTTTCGTTGCCACCGCAATAAATGGAGTTGTACAAAATAATTGAACAGTCGGCTAGAAAAAAGTTGGATGTCATTTTATTTTATTTCTAATTAATTTAGGGTTTTTGTTAATTTTTATGTAATTAGGTTTCACCTGTATGAAAATAAAGCTGTTCATTTCATTTGTTGTTATAATTTTTTTATTGTCCTTACTGCTCAGATAGGATAATTCTCTGCTAATTTACCCATTATTGGAGTTCCACGAGGAAATGCAGTTGAACAAGACCAAAATGGGTAACCTTACGATAACAAACAAATATGATTGCAATTGTGCTTTCAATTAGAATTTCTCAATTTTAGCATTATGATTTCAGCCTAAATGATATTCCTCTCTGTTTTTTTTAGTCCGTTTCTTTACATCCAAATATTAGACAGCAAAAAGACAGTCACTTACATATAAATAATTGATTTTCTGCACTAAAATTTAGATTTTTCATTATTTAACTGTTAAGGAGTAGTAGAAATCTTGAAATTGATATCGTTCGTATCAGTATTCATGCAACCTCATTTAATTTCTCATCACGTTTATGATTTTTTTAATTATTTTCCCGGATCCCTTGATCCCCAATATCTGTTTTAAATAATTATTTATTCACAAGTGAAACCCAAAGGAAGGGTTGAAGTACAATTACTTCAACCAAATCAGATTGGGAAGTCAGTTTAATGAAATACTTTATTTTAGTTTTCCCCCGACTCCAATTGAGTCGATAATAGAATTATATTTTTAATCCTGGTATTCCCCAATTCCAATTTTAAACTAACAAAACTTCCAAATTCTAAACATAGATCATGAGGTGTATTTATGCCTATTCTTTCATCAAAAAAAGGAAAAATGCAAAAACAACAGAATTTATATGAATAATTACATTCCAATTCGACATCCAATCACAGAAATAATATCCATGCTTTAACCAAGATATAGTTAAACCATGATTGTGAAACGCAAACCATAGATAGATATCAGCACCGATAGAAGGTCGGCAAATCCGAAGATAGAGCTCTTTCGGCTATCTTCGGTTGTTTATTGAAAACGGCGGTTAGGTGACCAAGGTGGGTTGCTGTGCTGGATTTCCGCATTTCTCACCGACCGGACATTCTTCGTCAAAATTGGCAACACTAGATCCCAACCTAGAGATGTTGCCAGTGGTGTCCCACAGGGCTCTGTCTTGGGTCAGATTCTTTTCCTCGACTACATTAGTGATCTCCCTGGGGTTATATCGTCTACCAATTTATCATATGCAGATGACTTGATATTCTTCAACTTTCCAACCACTGAAGGCGACACGATCCAGCAGGACTTAATCTCCATATCGCGCTGGTGTCCGGAATGGCTGATTCATCTTAATCTCTCCAAATAGGTGTGCTAAATTTGGGGACGAATAATCCTAGGTCACAGTATTCTGTTAATGGCACGGTGTTACAGGGTTGTACATCGCACACTGATTTGAGAGTGGTTGTCACCAGAGATCTATCATGGTCAGCTCATGTGCAGTACATAGTGAATAAAGTTAAGAGAATGACGTATATTATACAGAAAACATTTCAACATCCGGATCACCATACGATATCTCTCCTCTACAAGACCTATTAATTTGTGGCTGATCCTGGAGTTCGCCGGTCCAGTGTGGTGTCCTTGGCTTGTGCGTGATGTTCAACTTCTAGAAGGCCTGCAAAGACGAATCACCCGCATCCCTTTTGGGATAATCAGACCACCATCTGAAGAACGTTTGCAGATGATGAACCTACCTTCATTTTGCGACCGTCGTCTTCCTGGGGACCTTTTGATAACTTTTCGTGCTTTCGTGGTTTTCTTGGTTCTGAGTTATTCGATAGGTATGAACAAAATTCGAATAGCTTGCGTGGTCACAGATTGAAATTGTCTCGGGAGTGTTTCCGCAGTACGTGTTGTTCACATTTTCTGCCAAACCGCGTGTTCAGTGTTTGGAACCGGCTACCTGCTCATGTGGTTGACTCGCCTTCTACAAATTCTTTCAAGAATAGATATGATGAATGGAGATGTGCAGGATTTGCTTGATCTTATATGTACTTGATTTGATGTTATTGTAGTTCATCCCCCCAAATGTTGAACGCAGTTGACAAATTTTCAAAGCAGTCGGAAGAATTTCAAAGCAGTTGGAAAAATTTCGAAGCAGTTGGAAAAAATTTCAAAGCAGTTGGCAAAATTTCAAAGCAGTTGAAAAAAATTCCAAAGCAGTTGGAAAAATTCCAAAGCAGTTGGAAAAAGTTCAAAGCAGTTGGTAAAATTTCAAAGCAGTTGAAATACATAATTCCGAGAGAGTTATGAAATACGAAGGAATCTGAATTAGAAAAAACAAGTTCGCAATCAGTATTTGGCAATATATGAAGAGCCGGCAATAAATGTTATTTAACCCAATATTTTCACCATCAAGTGTTGGGAGAGAGGGGGCCTCAAGAAGTAGGTACCTAGTTGTAACTTTTTCAGTTACGTCGCATGGACTGTGTCATAAAAAAACCATCTGGTGTCATAAATTTAAGCTGTTACTTTCAGATAAGCAGAATCATTTTTATGTACGCTCTTCGTACATTGTGTTATAGTTTTGCGAAAAACAATATGTGCAAATAAATTTGAATAATGAACCAAAAAAGATTCAAAGTGAAGTTTGAGTTATGTGGTGCCTTATAAAAAATTAAAAAAAAAATTTATGAGCAGAAAATGCAGGAAGGACAACAAGTGTGAGAGAAAATTATGGGTAATGACCACAGCCACAGAATATCGGAAGTCACAACAAAAATCTTTCAAAACACTAAATACATCCTCAATTCCAAACACTAATTGCAATAAACGCTGCAAAAAGATCGAAATCGCCAACTCAAATTAGGAAATTTTGTTCAAAATTGTTTCTTCAATATGACTGATTTAGGTCAAAACCGTTTCCCTACTAAATTGGGAATCTGTTTTTTTTGAGAGGTATCTTGATTTATGACACACACTTTGACATACATTTTCTGTTTTATTCCCTAGTTATGTTGCTTTTCTTTATTTCATGGAATCTGTAAGCAAAAGTAGGGCTCATTTTTCATCAAACGAAATATATTTTCTGAGAATTTTGTTCCTTTTATTCTGTGAAATGGACCCATGTCAGGGATGAGCACTTTCAATATTATGAATCTCATCAAAGTGGTCAGTAATCAACTTTAATTTTTCATCTACCCAACATTCAATCATGTATATTTCTTTATTTTATGGAATCTGCTTTTTTAGTGAAAAATATCTTGTTTTATGATGCTTGAAATTTTGAGATACATCAAAGAATGAAACTGAACTAAATTAAAAATGAAACAAAAACTGTGTCTCGAAGTTTCAAACATACTTCAAGGTGAATTGGTTGAGGCTTTCGCGGCCATCGTTCAATGTACCCTGTTCTTTCGAGCATTTAGGCCGTCGTCGTAGATTAGTTCTACGACGTCGGCCTAAATGCTCGAAAGAACAGGGTACATCCTACTTCAAGGTATTCCTCACAAAAAAAATCGATTCCAGAAAATAAAAAAAACTCACATTTTTTAATATTGGGTGATTGGAAAATAAACGTTAATTTCTCATTACTTTGATTCCTAATATTTACTCCGGAATAAAAAGAATATATTTTCAGAAAAAAATATTTTCTCTGATGAAAATGAGCCATGCCCTCGCTTCCAGATTCCATGAAATAAAGAAAAGCTACAAAACTGAAGAAACAAACAAGTAGTGTTTCTCAAAGTTTTAAGCAACATCAAGATACTCTTCAAAAAAAAGCAAACTCCATAAAATCTACTTAATTGAATGTTCGGTAGATAGAAAAGAAGTTAATTACTCCTCACTCTGTTGAAATTCATCATTTTGAATTTTTTTTTCCTGTTAATTCAATGTCCAGTTGGAAAATTTTCGATGAATTTCCCCCCCCCCCCCCAAAATTTGGATTCGGCCCGTCCCTGGTGAGGAGTACTTTGAAGTATGTTTGAAACTTTGAGACACTTTTTGTTTAATTCTTTAATTTAGTTCAGTTTCATGTAGAAAATTCAAGCATCATAAAACAAAATATTTTTCACAAAAAAAGCAGATTTCATGAAATAAGGAGATATACATGATTAAATGTTGGGTAAATGAAAAATCAAAGTTAATTACTTACCACTTTGATGAGAATCAAAATATTGAAACTTCTCAGCCTCAATATGGGTCCATTTCACAGAATAATAGGAACAAATTTCAGAAAATAAATTTCGTTTGATAACAAATGAGCCTTACTTTAGCTTGAAGATTTCATGAATAAATAAAGAAAAGCAACATAACCCCCTAGTAGACACAGAAAATGTGTGTCAAAGTGTGTGTCGTAAATCAAGATACTTCTTACAAAAACAAATTCCCGATTCAGTAGAGAAACGGTTTTGACCTAAATCACTTATATTGAAGAAACAATTTTGAACAAAATTTTCTAATTTGAGTTGGCGATTTCGAACTCTTTGCAGCGTTTTTTGCAATTAGTGTTTGGAATTGACTATATACTTAATGTTTTGAACGATTTTTGTAGTGACTTCCGATATTCTGTGGTCAATACCCATCATTTTCTCTCACACTTGTTTTTCTCCGTGCAATTTCTGTTCATAATTTTTTTTTTATTTTTTATAAGGCACCACATATCTCAAACTTCACTTTGAATCGTTTTCGGTTCATTATTTAAATTCATTTACACATATTGTTTATTCGCAAAACTATAACACAATATACGAAGAGCATACCTAATGATGATTCTGCTTATCTGAAAGTAACAGCTCAAATTTATGATACCAGATGGTTTTTTTATAACACAGTCCATGCGACGTAACTGAAAAATTTACAACTAGGTACCTACTTCTTGAGGCCGAATCTCCTCCAACACTTCATGGTAAAAATATTGGGTTAAATACCATTTATTGCAGGCTCTACATATATTGTCAAGTACTGATTGCAAACTTCCTTCGTATTTCATACTCTCTCGGAATTATGTATTTCATTTGCTGTGAAATTTTACCAACTGGTTTGAACCTTTTCCAACTGCTTTGGAGTTTCTTCCCAATGCTTTGAAATTTTTTCTACCCTTTTGAAATTTTTTTCAACTGCTTTGAAATTTTTCCAACCGCTTTGAAATTTTTTCAACTGCTTTGAAATTTTTACAACTCCCTTTGAAAATCTTCCGACTGCTTTGAAAATTTGCCAACTTCGTTCGTCACGGGGTATGCGTGGGATTGTCCATGCCCTTATTGTTCGAGAATCTGAAAATCGTCCATATCTGGATTCATCAGTGAAAAGGACACTACACCATTGATTGTTCCAATTGATATGTTGCCTTGCCCATTCCAATCTTTAAGTCTTAAGGTCACGTGTTAATGGAACTCCTTGTAATGGACGTCTAGAACCTAGATTCACCTTTCTCAAATGTCATTTGATGATTTCGATGGAAACTTTGACCCCATCTGCCTTTTGAAGAGTATTCAGTAGCATTCTACACGAAGATGTAGGCCTTCTTCTCGCCGAGACGGTGATGAAACGATCATGAGCAGGTGTTGTATTTCGTCGCCCACCGAGCCTTGGTCTTTCCAACACAGAACCTATTTCAAAATTGATTCATCACACTTTGGCTGAGTTGGAGGCTTTCCCCTGCAACAAACTTTGTTAGGCCACCCTGTAGCGATCCAATAGCCCTATTAGCCTCAGCGTTGTTAATTTACGTCTTGGCATTTTCAGAAAACTCATTTCAAATCAAAGTTGTTGATAAACTGACTCCATTTCAAAATGAGAACATTAATGAAGCATATGCAAAGAGCCGAACTTCAGAAAAAAGGCTACCATATTGACGAAATGTCTCATACTGATTTTTATTGAATCGATTCAAGTTGTTATTGAGTTTTAATAGTATATTATTCAATGATCGGCAATGTAAGTCATAACTCACGCAGAAGAAGTTTGCAGCGCGAGCCGCAGGCGACTGCTGTAATTCATCAAGTTAGTTATGACCATTACCGCAAGTTGAATACTATACTTTATCTACGACCATACCAAAATACGTGTTTCGAATTGGGAGAGAAGTGAGTATACCTACTGAATTCTCAGATCGCAGAACAACGCCTGATGTGAGCATAACACCTCTTACTTTGATCAGAAATCGGAACAAGCATAAAATTTATACACATATACAAAGATTATATTTGTTACAAATTTCCTATTATATTTGTTTGGGATTTTTCAGGCAATACACTCTATAACGTAGCATCAGCTGCTTGCCTGACTTCTGGCGGTGTACATAATTCTTCGTCTTCACTGTCTGAATTCATTTCATTCACTCAAATATTCTGAATTATCAGGAATCAACTTGATTTGAAAACGTCAAAATTATTCTAGCGACACCCCCTCAATAACAAAAATGGAATGTTCCTATTCGGCCAGTCGGCTTGTACAAAAGCAGAGAACTCTTGATATTCGCAGCGTAAATAACTCTATGAAGCTTTTCTGACGTATCATAGTGAGTTATAGCAGTGAGTTGTTATAACTCACGCTGTTTGTTTTTGACACTATTAATTGCTCAGAAGCAGTTGAATAATGAATACATTATTCAATTGTACTAGGTAAATAATTTTACATAGATTGAATACGATATCCCTAATTCTTGAGGTGCAGTATAGTTATTCATGATATAAGTGCAGAAGGCATTGATATTCTTTACACTAGTTCAAAATTGAAAAGCGAGGCTCAAAGAGACGAGTTT
The DNA here is from genome assembly GCA_038502775.1 of Hippodamia convergens. Lineage (NCBI taxonomy): Eukaryota > Metazoa > Arthropoda > Insecta > Coleoptera > Coccinellidae > Hippodamia > Hippodamia convergens. The sequence goes on along the minus strand of JAVSIQ010000125.1, from coordinate 196,494 downwards.
CTGAAGGAAAGGGTGTTAGAATGAACCTTCCGTACGAGTATTTTAGAGTTTTTTTCTCTAATTCACTGAATTTTTGTTTCTGTCTTGAGCAGCTAATACAGAAAAAATTTTTTTTAGATATTTCTGGAACATACCATACATCATTCAGAGTCATCTTTAGTGTTCAATTTTCTGTAAAGAATGATATCTCTATAGTTCCTTTCCCAATTGCCTTAAGAGTTTCCTTTCCAGCAGCCTTAATATCGCATGTGCTTCGAAACTCTCGAAAAACTACAAACTGGTCTGGATAATTCGTCACATGCTTTGTGGGTCTATTGTCAATCCACCATACTGATGTACTGGCCTCATCTTGAAGAATATCTTCACTGCTAGCACACAGGGCTAAATTGAAATATCTATGGCATTGCTCTGAGGATAGTCCCTATTGTGCGATAGTCTTCCACTAGCAATCTACTTTCTACATGTATTTACCCAATGTCCTTTCTTTTTGCAGTAGTTGCATGTATCATTTGCTTTCGACTTCTTGGACCCTTGAAACTTCTTTGTTTTATCGGTTTTAGCAAACAATGCTTCTCCAGTTGCACTATCTGTGGCCTTTCTGAAATTTCTTTCAAACATGCACAATTGAGTTACTAACTCATCGAATGTTTTCTCTTCATTTTTCGACAACAACATCCAACTTGACTTGAAGTTCTCGAATTCGTTAGGCAAGATCTTCAAAACCTTGCATACAAGAATTAAATCTGGTAAGATATTTTCATTCTTTGATTTCAAACCGTTGCTAAGTTCATTCCATAAATTTCTTAATTTTGCAATGTGTGTTGAGACATCTTCTCCAATAACCCAACTGAATGCGAAAAAATCTGTGCATATTTTGAAAAGCTGATCTCTAGACGATGCTTCGAAATTCAACTTTAATGCTTCCCATGCCTCAAACGCTGTTTGCTTATCCATTATTTTCTGATAAACTGCATCAGTCACTGAACTCGAAATCATTGACTTTGCATAGCTATTTGCTTCACGAAATATTTCACTGGCCTGTCTGTACTTCTTGATTACGCTCTCTGAAGCAATTTTCCATCGATCACATCTAAAGCTCCTTCATGATAATCCAACATATCTCGTAATTTATGTTTCCAAATTGGCCAATCTGTCTCACCAGCCAAGGGTTTTATGTAGTTTTGCCAACTCCATGATGCTAAGACGGCGTTACTCCACACTTAAAATAATCTTGAACAGTCTTTTTAACAATTGAACTGCGAATTTAGGGCTCATAACCTATTGAATTCTTCTAAATTTGGTAAATTAAAGCTTCTGTTAAAAAATGTGACTTTATTGAAAAATATTTTTTGTTTAACTAATTTTGACACATGCACTCTTCTAAATCTAGAATAAAATTCTACTTATAGAACATAGAGAAGCATTTTCAACTTAAATTTACAATTTCAACAATTAAAAGTGAGTATACGCCAACTTGAAAAACAGTACTTACAATTTAATTTTTGCTCCTGGAATTCAACTATTATTATATTCATACAAATCCTTGGAGCAAACAATTCTTCCTTATGCAGACTAGAAACAATTTTTATTTTTGTAGGTCTGACAATTCATGTAGAGAGGAAGATTGGAGAAGTAAAAGTTTTCAATATACTGAATTCTACGATTCCCATCAGTACCATAAAATGTTTGTAGTTTGATGCCCAATTTATTTAAAGCACCCTTCTAGATAGAAATATAAATATGAGTAATATACAAGTTTTCAATTTCAATAATTGTGTTCATTCCCAAATTCGAAATGTCCCCTACGAAAGTTCAAATAATTTTATGAATTCAACTCTGATAATTTAGAAATAATTTCAGAGATATTTGTAGTAATAAGAGGTTTATGTCCAGTAGATCTTCTTCATGTGGTACTAATATAACCTAATTTGTTCACAACACTATTTATTCATTTAAATTAACGTGTCTCGATATCTTAGGTCATTGACACGAGGATCAGTGAACATGGTCTGATAATTTTACATAGCATTAATTAAACAAAACATAATACATTAAGATTTTAAATATTGACAAAAGTTTGGTTCGGATGTGGATACTGAAAGTCAATGAAGTAAAAAATTTAGGTTGGTACAAATAACAATTATAAAAGAATTCTAATTAGAGTTTCGTTCAAAAATTCTAGTAATGTTTCGGCATCTTCTTGTGAGTTCAGGTTGTCTTTGATATTATCTTTCAGGCTATACTTGCGGCGTACTTCTCCGTAACGAGGACAACATATTATTATGCAGTTGGGGGGGTCATCGTTCGACATTAGATGTTTGTGAGTCAATTTCGTGTGTCCTATTCTCAGTCTTCTGATCACGATTTTGTCTTGTCTATTAAGGTGATCTATTTTAGGGGGTCTGCCTACTTTGTGTTGGATGTCGTGTAATTTCTGGTAGCATGCATCTTGTTTGCCATTCTTGAACGATATGTTGTTTCAGAGTGATCTTGAGATCTGTATGAGGGAGAATATCAATATGGATGAGTTCGGAGGTTCTTGCCAAGTTTGCAGCTCGATCTGCTTCTTCGTTTCCGCTTATGCCCATATGGGATGGGGTCCAGATAATTGAGATGGATATGTTTTTGCAGGTTTTAAGGTCATGGCATCTATCTTGGATTTGTTGAGATAGTGCATTTCGTGAATACATGTTAGAAATAGTCTGGATGGCAGAAAGGGAGTCCGTGATAATAGCAACTCTTTGGCCTGGGGCTATCTCTGTGTAGAGGGACTTGTATATGGCAAGCAGTTCTCCAGTATAGATGCTGCATGTAGGGATAAGCTTATATGATGTAGGTGAGTTAGGGTTGTCGATAATAGAACAGGCTATGCCTTGTGAATCTTTTGAAGCATCTGTATAAATTTGTTTGTCATATTTTCGTCTCTCCAGTATTTCGAATAAGGAATTTCTAAATATAACGGCAGGGGTTCTTCTTTTGTCGTGTCTTTTCAATGACTTGATTATCATTGGTTGTTTTCTTGACCACGGGGGGTGTTTGGGAAGTTTCACTGGGTTGACTGAGCTCAAGTCTGTCGATTCCGGGATGTGTCGAGTGAGTTCAAGTATTGGTGTGGTGGTTGAACGTCTTGGATTTCTAATAATCTCGTGTAATGGGTGGTTTGGAATAGCAGATATCTTGCAAGCGTATGTAAGTATATTCTGTTCCCTCCGTAGACACATGGGCAGTTCCTGTGCTTCAACGTGAAGACTCTCGGTTGGACTGGATCGAAAAGCGCCTAGAATTATGCGGAGGGCTGTATTTGGCACAGTGTTCAATGACCTGAGGTTGGATTTGCTCGACTTGGAGTAAGCTATACTAGCATAATCTAGTTTGGGGCGAATAAGTGACCTGTACAATTTCATTAGGACTTCTTCATCACAGCCCCCGTGATGGTGTGATAATGTTCTTAAGATGTTCATGTTCTGTAAGCATTCTCCTTTAAGCTTTTTAATGTAAGGGGTCCATGTGAGCCGTTGATCAAGGGTTACTCCTAGATATTTGAGTTGTTCAACTGTTCGGAGGGTAAAGTTGTTCATGGTTATATAGGGTTGGCATACGGGTTGTCTTCTTGTGAAACGGATTAATTGTGATTTGTCGTAGGAGAAGAGGAAGCCTATGTGTTTCGCCCATTCTATGATATCGTTCAGGCCTCTTTGTAGGAGCTTGCATGTGGTACTTGTGCTCGCTCCAGAGCAGAATAATAGGAGATCGTCTGCATATAGGAACATCTTTAAAGGAGCCTCAATAAGGGAGCATATGTCGTTGATAGCTAGCAGAAAAAGAGTGCTGCTCAATACAGAACCTTGGGGTAGACCGTTCAGAGTGGTGAAAGCAGATGAGGATTTTTTGTTTACAACGACGGGGAAACTTCTGTCTGTCAGGAAGTTTTCCAAGAAAAAATATATGTTTCCACTTAAATTTATTTCCCTTAATTTAGTCAAGATCTCTTTCCGACTAGTGCTGTCGAAAGCACTATTGATATCAAGCATGACAGCTATGAGGTCTTGGTGGTCGGAAAAGGCTTGTGCGACTTCAGTTTCTAGTAGCACAAGGTTATCTATGGTGCTGCGATTTTGTCTGAAACCAGATTAAGCCGGGTTAAGAATGTTGTTCTTCTCAAGGTACCACGTGAGTCTTCTGTTCACCATTTTTCAAGTAACTTGCATAGGGTACATGTCAAAGCAATGGGTCTAAAATTGTTAGGAGAGGGTTCGGGTTTGCCAGGTTTCTTGATGGGAATAATATTTGATTCACGCCACACCATTGGGAATTGATGATGGGTCCAGATTTTGTTGTAGAGTTCAAGTATTTTCGAAAGCGTGCTGGCATGAAGGTTCTTCAAAAATATCATGGGTATATTATCTGCTCCTGCTGCTGTGTTTTCTCATAGATGAGAGTGCTGACGTCAGTTCGGTCAATGTAAAGGGTTGGTTCATATTTGAGTTTGGTTCGTCTTGGGGTGCTTGTTCAGTGGGTTGGTGTGGCGGAATTGTGTTCACTGTTTTCATGTAGAAATGTTCTGCTAGAGTATCTGCGATGTCTTGTGAATCAATAATGAGTCTGTTATTTCCATTTAGCATCGAAGGAATTCTAGGTGTGGTGTTGCGTCTTTTAATCTGCTTTATTTTAGCCCAGACTTGAGTAGGTGGCGTGTTCGGTGTAATTGAAGAGACATAGTTTTGCCATGAAGTTCGTTTCCTCTGCTTCAGGATCCTTCTGCTTTATGTTTTTTGAAATTTATAATATCGACACGGGTACGTGTTCGTCGATATCTGTTGAGTGCTTTTTTACACTCTTTTACAGCGGTTTTACAAGATTCGTTCCACCAAGGAACGATTCTCTTATTGGGGATTATTTGTGTATTTCTCAATGTGCCTATCTGCTGATGATGTAATGATAGTTGTTACTTGGTGGGTGGCGTGGTTTATGTCGTCTGATAATGTTGTTCCTCTAAGTCGTAGGTCTACTTCGTCTCTAAATAGTTCCCAATTGGCATTTGTAAGTCTCCATTTAGTTAAGTTTTCTGTTTCTTGAAATAGTTGTCAGAAATGAGAATGGGAAAGTGATCGCTGTCGTAAAGACTATCCAAGGGGATCCAAGAAAGAAGGGGTGCCGTGCTAGGGTCGCAAAAACTGAGGTCGATCGAAGAAAAATTTCCAGAGGCAGAACAAAAATGAGTACTCTCACCGGTGTTAAGAAGGTTGAGATCGAGGTCTGCGATTAAGCTTTCGATTATTTTTCCTCTTCTGAACGTGCTTTCAGAGCCCCAAATCTTATTATGGGAACTGAAGTCCCCGACTATTATGAATGGTGCAGGTTGTTGTTTGATGAGGTCAGAGAGTTCTTCATGAGTTATACTATGTTTTGGGGGTATATAAATATTGCATTAAGTGATCTTCTTCGGACACCAGGCAATCATAGCGACGGCTTCCAAGTTGGTTTTGAGGGAAGTTCTTTATGCTATATGTCTGATGAGGTGAATATGGATACTCCTCCGCTGGCTTTTTATGAGTGTTTCTGATGAAGTGACATCCTACGTAATTTCGAAGATTGGGGTTGTAGTTTGACTTGAGATTAGTTTCTTGCAAGCAAAGGAAATCTGGTGAAACATCAGAAATTAGTTGTTGGGTTCGTTCTAAGCGAGGATAGTATCCATCGCATTTCCATTGGATTAACTTGAAGATGTTTGAGAAGTTTGAGAGCAGCTGTCCGAGATCATTTCGTCTTCACTAGTCAAATTAAAGTTTTCTAAGGAATCAGAGTTCGTCTTTCAGTTTGCCCTTGATTTTTTTGGATATTCTTGTGATTCTATTTTTGGTGGCTCTCTCTAGGTGCGGATATATGTTGTGAAGATCGTGTAGAATTGATTCAACATTTGTTGTGAACTTCAAAGCTTCGGGTAAGGGTTTGCGTTGCCAAAGGTATTTTCCAAAAACGCTATAAGATTATCGAAGGGAAAATAGAAGGATTCGGGGTCTTCTTGATAGATTGCTGATATTGAGTTTTTCGTTTCATCGCTCAGGGAGTTATCTATGGGAGGTTCTATTTTACGTTTCTTCTTTGCTTGTTTGCTATGTGAAGTTCTATCAACTGCTGGTTTTGGCGGGGGCATCGTGTTTTCTATTGTAGAGGGTATTACTGGTTCAAGTTCTGGTTGGCTAGTTTGGTCGCTGGTTGAGAGGGTTTCTGATATACCTTTTTTTAGGGCAGGTGTCTCACTAGTTTGGGATTCAGTGTTACATTCTTCTCCCTTGGGAGAACTTGGGGTGGGGATTTATATCTAACGTGGTTTGGGTGTTGCAGCAATTGGAGGCGAGATGGCCTGTTTGACGACAAATGAAACATTCCATTCTGTCAGTGGAGAGAAAGATTCTATTGTCGTTTCCGTCATATTGGATCAAAACAGAAGTCTGTGGCTCAAAGTTTTCACTCGGAGGAAAAATGAATACTTGTCTACGGAAGCTTAGAATGTGGGAGTATTCCTCCCCAGGTATACCGGCTTTTAAAAATGAGACGGCGGCTGCAAGTTGCAAACCTAGATTTTTTATGATATCTGTGACAAGTTCGTGAGGTATGCAAGGGGATATGTTTGATATAATCAGTCTCTTGTTGGAGAAACGAGTCTTCGTATGCCTAGATTAATGCTATTTATGGCAACTGAAGGGTGGTTGAGAATTTTTACGTTAGCTAGATATATACAGATTCTATTATTGGATATTCTAGAGGCGAAGCAAATGATCTTTGGTTGAACCATTTCACCAATTGCTTGAACGTAGTCGTGTAACTTAAGGTTATCTTCAGCATGGAGTACTATGCTTGTTCACGTTTGGGATAGTTAACTTTCGGAATAAATTTAGCAGCAGAGACATAACTACTTTTCTGGGTGGTTGTAGTGAGTTCCGTTTGTTTAGTCACAGTGGTGTTGGTAGGAGCTGTAGAGGATGACATTTTGACGTCCTTTTACTCAGAGACAGTAGAAATTCTCTTGAATTAGTCTTATTCAATAGTATTGAATGTCGATGTATCTAAATACACCATCATGTATTACTGGTTGCCTAAGTACTACCCGGCGAACGGGTGTTAGCAAGAGTAGTATTTATCAATGTTATAAGAAGTTGTTTGTTTACTCACCAACCCAGTCGAAGAGATAATGAGAAAAGATGAATTCTCTGGTTTGTGAGCCTAAAACACTTTTAACTGTATTTTTTCTCGGTAATACACTCGTATATGAGTTTCTATTTTCACTTTTTTCAAAATTTGGTGAACTTTTCGGTGGACTGAGACGAGCGAAGTGTACACTATTAGCGCAAACTCACGAATCCACAACACTTTTTAATTTGTTGGAAATCCAAGGTATTTTTTAATAAATATGAAAAAGAAAATAACTATTGAACTATAATAAATAACATATACAAAAAATTGCTGAAATTCTTCGATGAAAAAGGAATAATTCTGCCTGTAATGTTTTTTTTTTTTTGAAGATCCACATTGGCCTCATCCTGTGCTTCATATTCCATCGGAACCACATATATATTATCATCATCAAAATGTCTTTATGTTTGACCTGCTAATAAACATAAAATGTTAATGAGTGGACAGATGTAAATGAAAATTTAATGCTTACTACAAATCATAGGTTCCCTCAGGAATAATGTAGGAACTTTAGTTCTCTTCATTTCCTTTTGAAATGTAAACCGCATATTCTCTTCGTCTGGAAATGAATGAATGATCATCTTACTCTATTCCTAGAGAATGTAAGCATTTCTTAGCAATTGCTGGAATAAAATAATTATTTTATTCATAGGGAACCTATGAAACTCAAACAAACTTGTGAAATTTTAATTTGGAATCTTCGGCGGAGCTACGACTTTGACAAATCTCCACACATATCCATCCACCTCTAAAATTGTGGTTACTAAAATAGAAGAATCAAGAACTTGATATTGTACTCTTGGACATATGTTGAATATACAGAAGACACTCGCAGCCTTTCAGCATCCATTTTAATTAAAATTGTATGCATTCGTTTTATCAATAAAAATTGTTGATATCTCTTTCAAATAATTGTAGTAAATTTAGGGAGAAACCTAACTAGATTGATGAAATATTTTGGAATATTTCCGTTTACAATAGATGATTGGAAAAATTTCCAAATTCAAATTTTGAAAAAAGTAAATGAATAATGACAAATGACAACTACGATGAATGTCATTATGATTAATCACTCATTGTCGACAACCCAAAAACACTAAAGAAAGCTGCAACCAATAGCTGATGAATATGGTCAATTTCAAAACTTTGCAATGTTGAGACAAGAATCTGTATTGTGGCCTATAATCATTTAATACAGTCGTTTCAATAAGAGGTGAAAAAAATTCAAATGAAACAAATTAATTGAAATTTCTCAATATCGTTATTCCTGCTACACAAAAAATGAATTGAAACAAATGAATTCTGCTTAATTCTCGTAAGAACACAGCCTTGAAAAATTTCAAACATGAACTAAAATAAAAAACAAGGTATCGAAAATTCTCTCAGCTCTCAGATATTTTTAGTTGGATGTTCTTTGAAACGCCGGTAGGCTCAGATTTCCTGACAGTTCCCATCTCTTGTAGGTTATCTGCCCTTTTCTCAAAAGCAGAGATTGATATAACAAACCGGCCGTTTCAATGGAAATGGGAATGAAATATTATGGGTCGTTGTGGCTTCGTTCAGCCTTCCGGAACATCGACCGCAAGGATCTTTTGTTCTTTACCCAAGTCGTTCATTTAAATCCCAAGGAGGCCATCAATGGTGTTTAGACCAGATATAATCGGATAACAACTTGTCTTAATTAATTTGAAAATCAAATTGATTTTGGTTGTAGTCAAACCGAACTAACAACTTCAAAACTATTTTTTCAACCAGGTGCGAATAAATAAAATAATTCATCATGAAATAAAGGATTCAGGAAGAAAACAAACAGATTTATCTCTCAGGCTCCCTATAGCATGTGTCTGAATTATTGCAACTTGGCGCATTTTATTTAGGGAATGCTCATAAGTTTCTCTCACGTCTGGTGTTCCTGACAAATTCAATTTCACGGTGTTTTTTTCGAGGATGAACACACCCAATCCAGTTGGAATTTGATTCAGTCAATAAGGACGCACTATCTACAGGAGATTCTTGTAGCCAGAATTACACATTAATCTAGGGAGAGGGCACGCGAAATCAAGGTCTTTTGGCTAGATCGTTAGATAGGTGTATCTATTGAGAGCAATTTTTTGTTTTTAGAGAAGATTCAATCTATCATGAATTGTTCTTGGGAGCAGAGTTGACTTTGAATTTAAGTAAACGCCGATAGAAAAATTTTAATGGATTAATGAGTTAGAAGAAAGTGTATGTATTAATTAAAATGAGCATATCAACGTTTCCACACCAGGGAAACTCTATAAGAATGAAAAAAATCAAATATATGAATTTCAATAATTAATCAGTGTCAAGAATCTTGAAAGTCATTGAACCAGATTGTTAGTAGAACGTTCGGTTAGGTGAGGAGACATGTATTTATATATAATGCGAGCCCAAAAAGTAACGTTACTCGTCAATTATTCTTGTAGGAAGAATTATCGAAGATTCTACTTTATTTATAATTCTTCATACGGAATTATTGACGAGTTACGTTACTTTTTTGGCACGCCGTATGTATTTTATATAGCTAAGTTTCTACAGCTTTGTGAAGTCGGTTGGTAACACCAATTTTGAATTTAACGAAAAAACAATTTCGGGATCGTTCACTGTGGGTCTACACCCACCCTTTCTTTTCATTTGTACAGACATGAGATATATGAAAAAACATCCTTTCCCTCCATTTTCTGAGCAGCACCCATTCATTGCGAGAATATATTTTTTATAACGAAGATCCTTTGTTTGTAAAAAAAAGAATGAATCAAAAAACAAAAAAATTCTTTGCCTTAACGGAGGCCACACTGAAAACATTTTTGAAACATAGATGAATTCAGGGCCACTGCTAAAATTTCATGGAGTGATTGGAGGAGATGTGGAACTTCCTTTGGACGCTGTTAGATGTCACAACTAATTGCTTCGAATATTGAAGTTTTTCTTGAAAGGTTTGTCCCTCAGGTGTTATGGGATATTGATGATGCCAAATAAGCCTGAAAATGGTATATCTCTCATCTCAGTGACAAAATCAAATATCATTTCTCCAACCACCTGATAAAAGATCTGTGAACCTACGAATTGACAAAAATATTCATTTCGATTATTACTATTTTGAATTAATCTATAAGATCCTTTGTCTAGAAGGAGACGCTAAGGGTTGTCCGTCTAGAGTCGTACCTAGGATATTTCACACATTCCTACAGTTTCAACACGATACTATTCTCCGAAAGAAATACACACAACAACTTTACGTGAAATATTTTAATTTTTCACCAGATTTCCGAGAAGACTAGAAGTTATAAACTGACACTTTCAAATTCAAATTATCATTACGTAGATCATTTCGAAAATCTCCGAGAAGATGAAACTTTCCTGTATGGTGTGATGCTGAGGTTGTCGGTCTTGTGTTGAAAAAAGAAAAAGTGTGGAAAAAATATAAGAGAACTTAAAACATCTTACATTTTTGCGAGTAAAAGCAACTAAGAAAACTCTTAAAAATCAAGGATCTCTATAGCTCACTCAAATCATGTTCGATCGACGGAACAGAAAATTCATCGGATTCAGCTCAGTTCTGGGAATTTGTTCATAACAGAAAGGGAAATTCACGAATTCCTAGAGAAATGAAGGATGCTCACGGTAACATAAAATATGGAACAAGTTATATTGCGGACGCATTTACCACATATTTCGAAAGTGTTTATCAGATTCCACAATGTGTGCGCTCAGATGATATTGATGTGAACGTGGACTCGAATGTTGGTTCTCGTGTTGGTTCTGTTTGTGTTGATGATTTGATACTGGCTGCTAAGAAATTGAAAAAACAAGAGCACACCCGGACCTGATGGTGTGCGAGTTACCTAGTTAAATATTGCATAAATGTGTTAGCTTCGCCACTCTCGCATATTTTCAATCAGTCATTGAATACCGTAGAATATACGTCAGTCTGGAAGCTTTCAAAAATCATCCCAGTCTGAAAAAAGGGGATAAATCCCCCATATCGAACCATAGACCCATAGCGATTCTGTCAAATATTTTGAGATCATTTTATATAAAAAAATATTCTCAAACATAGCGAACAGGATACGTCCTGAACAGCACGGATTTATGCCACAGCGTTCGAGCTTGACCAACTTGTCGGTTTCTCACAAGAATTGGTTGAGACACTAGATCAGTCCGAACAACTAGAGTTATTTATACAGATTTCCGTTTAAGCATTTGATCGTGTAGACCACGAGCTGCTTATTATGAAACTGAAAATCAAAATTCGGATGCTCAGATGGCCTGCTGAAGCTCATGAGATCATATTTGTCCAACAGGCTACAATATGTCAAAGTTGAGAGTTCTAGTTCAATCCTATTTCTCGTAGAGTCCGGAGTGATCAGGGTTCTAATTTGGGACGCTTCTGTTTATTCTGTTCATAAATGATTTGCTCGATGAAATGGAGGTTTTCGGTTTGCTTTTTGCAGATGATTTAAAATTATTTTTGAGAGTTAAATCGATATTGGACTGCATCGCACTGCAGGACGCAGTTGATCAGTTATGTCGTTTGTGTAGTTTTTTTTAATTTTTTCGTTTTTTTATTATTTTGTGCATCCAACATAAACAGGGGCGGCCTTACCCATTGCGAGGCCATGGGCGGGGGGTTTCCGCGAGGCCCTTTTTCCTTCGTGAATCTAGTTTCACAAAGCGGTGTTAGTGATAAGGCTTTCACATGATCCTTTAAAATCACCCACTCTGAGTTGAGCCGGCAAACAGAGTTTACAACCTTTGTAGCAAACCAAAATAAGATAATGCTTGGACACAAGACGCTGCTGCAACTTCCAGGATGAGATTCTAGATATGAATCTAGCAAGTGGATTCATTTTAAGAGTTTCGTTATCATATCCTTGACCTCTGCATTTTTGCAATGATATAACCAACTGCTCTAATTATTTTATTATGTAATCAGTCAAACACTCAGCTGTGGTTTTTTTGACGGCTTAAAAAACAATGAAATCGTGACTGTAGTTATCATCCATTGTGTTTGTAAATAAAACAAAATATCGGGAATCGGACAATGTATTTTCTCCAATATACTTTCTTCAGCCGACGTTTCGGTAGCACAATTGCTCCTTTATCAAGGCTACAAAAATAATTACACTTATCAACATCAAAACTATAAAAATCGATATCTTATAACCTCAAATTATGAAAGTACGAAAACAGACACATCACAAAAACAGAAATTACAACAAAGAAAGTACCTTCGAAAATTCTTATCAACGGAGAGGGTCGTAATAGTATCATGAAGTTTTCCAACGAAGTCTCAACAAGAAACACCATTTATTCTAAATTTTTCTCTCAGAGAACCAATCACAGCGTTTTTTTGAAAAAATAATATAACATAATACAACCAAAATGAAGTATGACAGTGAAGAGGCTGCTCAAATGTTACCAACCGCAGCATTGAAAACCATCATGGACAATAAGTACTGCCACACCAACATTTTGAATTTTCAGTTAAAATATGAAAATACATAAATTATAAAACATGAAAATGTAAAAATATATGACAATGTAAAATATATGACAATATAAAACACAAAAAATAAAAAATATAAAAACTTAACAACTAAAATTACTCTGGTATCAAACAACGCAATCTAAAAATGTAAGCAAATATAGTCAACTGGAGACAACCCTATCGACAAAATATCAGGCATAACAATCAGAAGTACAAAACAGACAGAAGACAACTAAGTCACATCGTCAAGTAAACAATCATAAAAGCAACTCAAATTGTTGATATCTTCTCTGTAATTAACAGTGTTCGACATTCTAATGTGTACCATTTCACCAATGTTTCTTTTATATGAGTGTTTTTCCCTGTCTAAAAATTGTTGTGGACTGAAAGTTAAAAACGTGTCCTTCCGTGTGTGCGTGTAAGGTGAGAGCCGTCTTATGTGTATTATTAGGATTATTGACGTCGTTCCTATGCTGTCTCAGTCTGTCTTTCAAAAGTTGTTTTGTTTGTCCTATGTATGACTTGTCGCAATTGTTACAAGGAACCTTGTATACCAACTCTGACTGACACTCTGTTGGAATTCTGTCCTTTAGCTTTGTATAAAATTTGTTGGTGGTATGAACACTATAAGAAGCACAAGCGCAGTCAAGTTCTCTGAACACCTTGTTGATTCTATACGTTACACCAGACAAGAATGGAAATCTGAAAAACTTTTTTGGAACAGTAATCTCTTCCGGAAGAGGGTTTCTTCTTGAAATCTCACCCACAACTCGATTTATGATTTTGTTCACAAACGTGATAGGATAGTTGTTATCAACCAACATAACTCTGACCTTATCCAAGTTTTTCTTCCTAAATCTTTCGTCACTGAGTTTAACAGACTTTTCTACCAAATTACTCACAACATTGATTTTTCTGTGAAACACCATGACAACTGTAATAATTAATGAAATGTTCTTCAATCCTAGCTGTATTAAATTTTCTGTTTCGAAGAGAAGATCATAAAAATTAAACTATTTATTTTCATCATCCAGATGAACAGAATAGAAAGTTTCATGGGAAATGTCACCATCTTGTAAACATATTTCTATTGAAAACAGTGGTTTCTCATAAAATTTGTATCGAAAATTTCTCTGTAAAAATCCACCATATATGACTTTTTCTGGGGACTGCTCGAGCGATAGAGGAGCCATTAATGGTCAGTTTGATTGAGGGCGTCAAGTCCTAGTTGTATCAAGCCCTGAAGTTTGGATTAGTGTTGTGCCACTTAGATACTTTTGAGTATCCGATGATCAAATATTATGTATTGGATGAATTCATTGGATTGTTGGTATTCAAACTTACAGAAGCCACACCAAAAAAATAGGTTAGGTTAGGTTAGGTTAGGTTTCAGAAACATTCAGAAATTGGGTTAATTTCTTAATTCACAAGAAAAAAATTTGAATTTATTCGAAAAATGTTGAAATGTGAATGAAGAACCTAGAACAATGGAAGTTTTTCATCAAAAAAAATAGAAAATAACGAAACTGAACCCAGTTTTCGCATACCTAATCACTATATTGGAAAAAAAAACAGATTTTATGCTCCTCCTTCCGCAATTCTCTACAATGAAATAAATTCGTGCATAAGACGATAATTGAACGAATATTTTAAAGGGACCGCCAAAGAACGGTCAACATGGCTATAAATATTTTAGGAGGTTCCAACGCATCTCGGATAAGAAAACATTGTACCTAAATACTTTTTACCCTAATTGTGTTGTGTGATTCTACATTCTATTCTTCCTACTGGGTAGGTCAAACAGCTGGTGCCTCAATTGAATATTTGGAAGTTCCGACAAGGCGCAATATTCAAAAACTACATTATGTTTTTTTCAATTTTGTTTTGAATGAATGTATTCGATATGAAACTTTTTTGGATCCTACCCTTATGTTTAAACCTTTATAAATAATTAGAGATTTATATCAATAGTCTTTGCGCGCGAGGCCCCATCAAGAGCGAGGCCTCGGGCGATTTGTCCCGTTCGCCATCCCCTAAAGCCGCCACTGACATAAAAACCTATCTAAATATTTCAAAGTGGAAATATTTCATCGTACCACGACATTAATAGAAATTTTAATATTTGCCATTTTGAAAATGTTTTTCAATTTACGTTAATTGTGTCGTTAATCACAACAAATTTTTCGCTGGTCTTTCATTTTTCTTGAGGAAACCACGAAGAAAGGAAAATTGTGGAATATATGTTGTGTGTCAATGTTTGTCACATGTGTACGTTCAAACGTGTGGAGAGAAACGAAGAAGTCCCTTACTTTTTTGTTCCTGACTTCGTTGAACAAGACGTCTGCGAATCGCTCTAGGAATTTATCTAAAAAATCACTTAGCATTTACTTTCTATATTTGAAAGAAAACCCTCAAGAAAGGGTTTTTCCTGGGATTTTTTTCTGGAGTTTTTCCTGGATTCATATTCCGAAACTTTTTCAGGGAAGTAAATTTATTCCAAGAAATTGTTAAATTTGTGAATATCTCAGAAATTTTTTGTAAATATTATTCCCCCAAATTTTAACCTGGTACCAGTTAATTGTATATCTATGTTAATAATATTGTAAGGCAAAATTCTTGTGTACATTAAACTTGGAGTTTGCTCGACTTGAGCCTTGTGTTTTCTTTTGACTGGTTAGAATTGTGAGATCAGGCGCATACACCCAATAAACCGAATGAGCTCGGGAGAATAATAATTGTTAAGTGTGGTCGAAAAATTGCTACAATATTGATAAGTGTCATGTAATATCTTATACCAGAAGAAAGTATTCAATTCGGTATCCTCACAGTATGGACGGTAATGAATTGAATCGTGAGACACAGACCAAGGATTTGGGTGTTTTGTTCGATGAGAAATGTTCTTTTGTACCCCACGTCGAAGCTACGATTTCCTCTGCTGTCAGGTATACGGATTCATTGTGCGTAGCAGCGGATACTTCTCGGATTTAATTATTTATTTAGAGAATTTGGGATACAAAACAGGTGTACAACCCAGGAACAGCATCCACAATAAACAACAACAAAAAATAAAGTTTTCACTCAAACAAAAAAAGGTCTACAAACTAACTTATATAAAACTCATAGTATAATATACACATATACAATAATAATTTGTTAAGTTAACAGTGGTTCAATGAGCACCGAGGTATGCATCCTTTAAGGTAATTTTAATTTTTTTGTGGGGGGAGGTGAAATATATCAACTATCAGTTGCGTATCATTAGCGGAACGTAGCATTCTAAAAAGTGGACAGTTTTCAGTGTAATTTTTATGCTTGAATTCTAGATTAAATAACTCATGGTGCCTCAGGTTGAATGACGGGATGTTTATTGTTATTTTTTCAAGAATATCAGCGGCCTGCAGATCCCCACGCAAAATCTTCGACAGGAATATGACCTCGTTGATTTTACGTCTGTCTTCAAGAGATATTAATTTAAATTCTTTTCTTAAGAGTGGATAGCGGTGAACATTATGCTACAAAGACAGGTTATATCTGAAGGCAATGCGTTTCAGAAATCGGTTCTGGACTCTTTCGTGGCGTGAAATATAAATTTTGTGGGTCCGTCAAGTTGGCCCGGTAGTTGTGGCATTTTTACAAAATTTTTTGTTAATTGCTAATGCTAGGTAAATGCTGGCGAATGCTGAAAAAAAAAACTGGAAAATCTTCGATGGTACTCGTAAAAATGAAAATTAAATTTTCCGGGCCAACTTGTATGCAGCCCGGAAAAACCAGCATTTTTCATCGAGATCTTGAAAAAACTTAATGCTAGCTAAGTGCTGGCGAGTGCTGAAGAAAAAATTGAAAATCTTACTCAGGAGTGGAAAAATTTGCAATTGAATTTTCCGGGCCAACATTATGCAGCCCGGAAAACCCAGCATTTTTCAAGGAAATTTCGAGAAAAGTTAATGCTAGTCAAGTGCTGGCGAGTGCTGAAGAAAAAATTTGAAAATCTCACTCAGGAGTGGAAAAATTTGCAATTGAATTTTCCGGGCCAACTTGATGCTGCCCGATAAAATTGGAATTTTACATTGAAATCTTGAAATAAGTTGATATTAGTTAAGTGCTGGCGGCGTGTGCTGAAAAAAAAATTTTAAAAATTTGCCAAGGGAACAAAAAAAGTCAGTAGTGAATTTTGCGTAGCCATTTTGCGGGATAATCTATGACTGCCCTCAAAAAAACTTTCTCTTGTCTGAAGCTAGTTCGATTCTAGTGAGAATTAGTTCGATTCTAGCGAGTACTAGTTCGATTCTAGCGAGTAATTACTTTAAAATTGAAAATTTTCGATAACAGAAAAATTATTTTCGATTTAATTATCCGGTTCGAACTCATAAGTCTCCCGGAAATAACAACATTCTGAAGAGAATAGATATCTACTTCGTAGCTGGAGAAAGCTGTAGGAAAAATAAATAAAATGAAGAAAATTAACAATAAAATTTCGTCAGGAAAAATTTGAATGAATCCAATACAGATGAAGGAAAAAATACTAAAAGGAAATTTTTCATATTTCATGTTAGAAAATATCGTCTGAAAAAGTGAGATTATTGAATTTGTAACTCTTGAGAGGAAAAATGATGAAACGGACAATGATCCGTTAATCTTAGTTGAAAATATATAATAGTTGTTTTTCGGTGATTTCGTTATATGAGAATGAATCAAATAGAATAGTTTCATTTTGATGAATTCATTCATGGAAATAATATATACATTTATATATACATATACAGGGTGTACAAAGTTTGACGGCCTATTAGGCGTTTCTGGAGAACTGGACCTTTTTGAAATCTGAAAATTGGGATTATGCTATTGTTTGACATTACCTATCGGGCTAAAATATTCTTGGAGCCTGACTACTTGAAAATTTTCAGATAATTTTTATTCGGTTTTTTTGTTTTTGAATTTGATAGAGTATGCAATTCTGAATACATTCTTACTCAAATCGTTGCATTCGTCAAAATACTTTCCAAAATATCGACAAAACACTGA
Source organism: Hippodamia convergens (assembly GCA_038502775.1). Classification (NCBI taxonomy): domain Eukaryota; kingdom Metazoa; phylum Arthropoda; class Insecta; order Coleoptera; family Coccinellidae; genus Hippodamia; species Hippodamia convergens. Next base: position 178,766 of record JAVSIQ010000125.1, on the reverse strand, counting down.
AGAAAAAAGGAAAATGAGAGTATTCGGTATCATGTTTGTTGTTCCTATTCTAAATATCATAAGAACAAACCGTTTTCACATTTTTTAAGTCGAAGACTGTGGAAATATTGAACATCTCTAGAATTTTGAAAAACTCGTCACAGGGTGTTCCAAATATTGGGTCAAAAATTGGGATCAAGACTGGCTCATAACTTTTGTTTTTCAAATTAGAACCCTATTTTTTTATGATTCTATTGGATTCTGCGAAGAAAAATAATGATAATGTTCTTGAATGTTGATGCTCCTGAAATTAATAATTCTTGAGTTATTTAGGATTATCTGATTTCATGTCGTACGTAGCGTTTTGACGCTACGTTCCATATCAACAATGACAAATGAGTTCAGAGAAGAGGTGTGTCACTAGTGAGTTATAGGAATAATTTACTTTCTATGACCAAGGTCATTCTTGATATGAAGCAGATTCTATAAATTTGACGCTACGTACGACATGAAATAAGAAATCCCTGAATAACTCAAGAATTATTAATTTTAGGAGCATTAATATGTTGAAACATTATCATCATATTTCTTCGGACAATCCAACGCAATCATAAAAAATAGGGTTCTAATTTGAAAAACGAAAGTTATGGGCCTATCTTGATCCCAATTTTTGACCCAACATTTGGAACACCCTGTGAAGGGTATTTCAAAATTCTAGAGATGTACAATGTTTCCTCAGTCTTCGACTTCAAAAATGTGTAAACGCTTTTGCTTAAGATATCTAGATTAGGAATAAACAAACATAATACCGAATACTCTTGTCTCCCTTTTTCTTCAGCTTTTTCTCGATAGTGTAGAAAGTATTATGACGAATGCAACGATTTGAATACGAATGTATTCACAATTGAATACTCTATCGAATTCGAAAACAAAAAAATTGAAAAAAAAATTTGAAATTTTTTTTCATTCCCTGTATAACTGAAAGTGGTCAGTCTACAAGAATATTTTAGCTCGGTAGATAATGTCAAACAATATCATAATCCCAATTTTCAGATTTCAGGTAAGTCCAGTTCTCGAAAAACGCCTAATAGGCCGTCGAACTTGGTACACCCTGTATATTTATATACGATATTGAAGTTGGTATATATATGAATGTCGTTTAGGACGTACTACGCCGTCTTCCGACACTCCACTCTTCCCTGTTTAACCATAGTTCATCTGGTAGTTGGTAATAAAAATAAAATTTAAATAATAAAAACATAAAAACCTATTCCTTCAGGAAGTGAAAATTAATAGCGTAGTTGTCTTTCTAGTATCCTCATTTATACGACGTTCAGCTTTCTTGCATAGATCATCATAGTTTTTCCACTTTCCTAGTTATCTTGTTGCACAGGCTACAAAGTGACCTATAGAATTTTGGTTTTCACCAGTGATTTCAATTATACCTCCCAGAGTGTATATTTTTTCCTGCAAAGAAATACAATTTATTATATCTGAGAGTTTGCATTGTTGATCACCCCCGTTCATATCTGTCCATTCCGAACATAAAATACACTGATTTATTCTATATATTGTCCCCTTAGATTTGCCCTTACCTTTTCCCCCTAATATCTTTTTGGTGGAAAGTGAAGTTTTTTTTCGGAGTCATCTTTACCACTGACTGGTAATAAAGCTGATTTGATTACTTCTTTATAGTCAAAACCAGGACAAAAAACATCAGCAGTTTTCACCAAGGTAAAAAATTGATGTTCATGAGTTTCGTCAGCAGTTCTGGTAGGGTGGTGATATACGAGATGAGGTTTAAATTGTTTGGCATCATTTGTCCTTTATGAATTCAACACTCATGAACATGAGCACCTATTTTACCTGTGACAAGTTTCTGAACTATAGAAATTGTGTAGTTTCCTTCAGTTTCTCACCAGTTTTCCATTCTCAACCTAAATTCAGACGAATCACAATATGCGGTTCTCAGAATTTGAAGAAGACAATCTATCGCGTAGGTGTTCGTTATGACATATTTTGAGTCATCCATTTTTATAGGTATCAAGTCACTAGCATTGGCATTTCTCAAAAAAGCAATCAGTATCACTTGAGATTCCTCTGATAGGTCGATGATAGCCCTTACAGAAGAAAAAATTATTTTAGATAGCGTTATTTCCACTGATGAAAAAACTAACTCAACTCATTTGGAATTACTGGAACCAGACGAATATGAATCTAAGCTCAAAACTTTATCCTTATCTATTTATGTTAAAGCAAAAATGGCCATTGCTGAAAAAATAGATGAGGATCATGATATTATGCAATAGCTACCTGAAATCATAAAACCAATAATTATTAATTCATGTAAAATAATGCCGCTTTGGACAAAAAGAAAAACTAAGAAATCACTTTATGTAATGGCCTATCGATGCTATTGCATCGATAGGCCATTACATAAAGTGATTTCTTAATTCTCCTACGTTCCCTTACCCCAACAAAAAAAAACAGCGATATATTGATAATTTTTTGGAACGAAAATTTAAATAAAAAGAAGAACCACAGAAAAATTGGGCCATTATCGACCTATCAGAGAATTATCAAGTGATACCGATTGCTTTTTTGAGAAATGCCAATGCTAGTGACTTGAAGCCCATAAAAATGGATGACTCAAAATATGTCATAACGAACACCTGTGCGATAGATTGTCTTCTTCAAATTCTGAGAACCGCATATTGTGATTCGCCTGAATTTAGGTTGAGAATGGAAAACTGGTGAGAAACTGAAGAAAACTACATAATTTTTATAGTTCAGAAACTTGTCACAGGTAAAATGGGTGCTCATGTTCATGAAATGAGTGTTAAATTTATGAAAAAAATTCATAAAGGACAAATGCTGTCAAAAAATTTGCCACGTGTGTCACAACCCTACCAGAGCTGCTGACGAAACTCATGAACATCAATTTTTAACCTTGGTATAAAACTGCTGATCTTTTTGCCTTAGTTGTATAGTTATAACCTTTATAGTTAAAGAAGTCATCAAATCAGCTTTATTACCAGTCAGTGGTAAAGATGACTTCGAAAAAAACTCCGAACTTCACTTTCCACCAAAAAGATGGAAAATCTAAGGAGATTAAATATAAAATAAATGATTGTTTTTTATGTTTGGAATGAACAGATATAAAACGAGGTGATCAACAATGCAAACTCTCAGATATTCGAATTTGCATTTTTCTGCAGAAAAAAATATACACTCTGAAAGGTATATTGAAATCACTGGTGAAAAACAAATTCCATAGGTCACTTTGTAGGCTATTCAAAAAGATAACGAGGAAAGTGGGAAAAATATGATGATCTATGCAAGAAAGCTGAACATCGTATAAATGAGAATACTAGAGTAACAATCGAAATCATCGAAAAACAACTATTACTTTCAACTAGGATTCACGGATCATTGTCCGTTTCATTATTTTCCCTCTCAAGGGTTACAAATTCAATATTCTTTTTTTTTCAGACGATATTTTCTAACATGAAAAATTATTTTTATTATTAACTTATTATTAATTATTATATCATAATAAATAGCTTTCTCCAGCTACCAACCAGATACATATTCTGTTTAGAACGCTGTTATTTCCGGGAGACTTATGGGTTGAACCGGAAAATTAAATCGAAATTTCTTTTTCGGTTATCGAAAATTTTTGATTTTTCAGATAATTACTTGTTAGAATCGAACTACTACTCGCTAGAATCGAACTAGTACTCGCTAGAATCGAACTAATACTTGCTAGAATCGAACTAGCTTCCGACAAAAATACGTTTTTCGAGGGCTAGTAATAGGTTGTCACGCAAAATGGCTACGCAAAATTCACTCTTGACTGTTTTTGTTCCCTTGGCAAATTTTTTTTTTTTTTTCGGGACTCGCCAGCACTTGATTAATATCAAATTCCTTCAAGATTTCAATGAAAAATTCCGGTTTCATCGGGCAGCATCAAGTTGGCCCGGAAAATTCAATTGCAAATTTTTCCACTCATGAGTGAGATTTTCAAATTTTTTCTTCAGCACTCGCCAGCACTTGACTAGCATGAACTTTTCTCAAAATTTCGTTGAAAAATGCTGGGTTTTTCCGGGCTGCATAAAGTTGGCCGGAAAATTCAATTGCAAATTTTTCCACTCCTGAGTTAGATTTTCAAATTTTTTCTTCAACACTCGCCAGCACATAGCTAGCATTAAGTTTCTTCAAGGTCTAGATGAAAAATGCTGGTTTTTCCGGGCTGCATACAAGTTGGCCCGGAAAATTGAATTTTCATTTTTACAAGTACCATCCAAGATTTTCCAGTTTTTTTTTCAGCACTCGCCAGCACTTAACTAGCATTAGCAACAAATAAAAATTTTTGTAAAAATGCCACAATTACCGGGCCAACTTGACGGACCTAAATTTTGTATTGTGGGTTCCAGATTACTGAGGCAAAGTTTTAAACGGCTGAACACGAACGCGTAGTAGACATGTACTAAACGATTTGCATTGCCTAAAAATATATCCGAGCATTTTACTAGCCGAGCCGACTATGTTTTCAATGTGGTAGCAAAACAGAAGTTTTGAATCAAAGGTAACACCTAAATCCTTTTTTTACTAACTCGGGTCAGCACGGATTTTCTTATTTCATGATTGTAGGAAATTGGTATTTGATTTCTTGTAAATGAGATGGCGTGGCATTTTCTTATATTCAGAAAGAGATCATTAGATGTACAAAATTCTGTGAAAGAATCCAACTCTGTCTGAATAGTTTTTCAGACGGCAAGGTTTCTTACGTGAAAAAATATTTTCAGATTATCTGCGTACATGAGGAAACGACAGAATTTGAAGACCGAATGTATACTATTAACGTAAATGAGAAAGAAGAGCGGACCCAGGTGCGAACCTTGGAGTACGCCAGATGTGCAATCGACTTCTTGTGAAATAAAGTCCCCATCAATTGAAACATATTGACTTCTCCGAGTAGGTATGATTTTGTCCAGTTTAATAGCGAGCCGCCGATTCCAACATCATTCAATCTCCTAAATATATCATGGTTAATCTTATCAAAGCATTTCGTAAAATCGGTACAGATTACATCAACTTCAATTCTCTCATCCATATTTTGATAAGTATATTCGAGGAAATTTATTAAGTTGGTCTCTATAGACCTTCCCTTCAGAAAACCGTGCTGTTCCGGTATGATCAAATTTTTTTACAAGTCATACAATATAATTATGTATTAAGGATTCGAATAACTTAGCAAATACACACAATTTGCTCATTGGACGGTAATTCTCAACGCGAGTCTTGTCCCCATCTTTTTGTATCGGTATTACCACGTTTCCAGATGTTAGGGAAGTAGCCATATTCTAAGGATTTATTAAAAATTATTTCAAGAGGTATACTGAGGGAGGTCCAACTCTTCACAAATTGAGAGGGAATACCATCTGAACCCGATCCCTTACGTCGGTCGAGTGATCGTATGGATTTTTCTATTTACTCAGCTGTCAAAATGATTGAAGTTAAAGAGGGTAAATGACGTCCTTCAGAATCGTTCGAAAATGACGTGTCCCTCGTCGATTTTTTAAAGGTGTTCTGGAAAAAAACTCGCAAACAAATTGCACACCTCCACCCCGCCAGTAGCAACCCGATCAACCAATGTCATAACCGACGGAAATTTGCTAGTTCTGGATTTGTTCTTTATGGATGTCATGTTAAATATTAACTTTGGGTTTTGTGAAGCTTGATCTTCGAGGTAGATAATGTATTTGGAATAATCGTTTTTGATCTGAGTTTTCGATAGGACACGTAGAGATCTGTAGCGGTGAAGGTCGCAGGTATTTTTATAAATTTTCCATTTTTTTATGGGCTCGGTTTTTAGTTTGATAAGTTAGATAGTTTAATTAGAATAAAATGTTGGAAACTTGCCGTTGACTGTTTTTCTTGGAACATAGTTATCAATAGCTTTGTTAACGATATTATACATTATTTCTACATCTTCATTGACATCACGGCTTATCAGAAGGGTTGACCATGGAACAGAAGAAAGGTGCTGATTAATTGCGTCATAGTTAGCTTTTTCATAATTGAACATGATGCGTTTATTATAATTTCTCAGTAGGCGATTTTGTATTTCAAATAAAAGTTCGACACAAGGATGATCATTTTTTTCTGGTACCAGAGGGTGATCACTCCTGTCTAAGAAAGTTATGAGGTGTTTGTTACACAAAATTAGGTCGAGGATTCTGTTTTGATGGTTGAGTAAATCGTTGAACTGCTCAAATTCGGAAAAGGATAACGTGTCAATTAAATCAGTATATTGGTTTTCAACGTCTTCGGATGTCCCTATTCAATTCATTAATAAGAAGTAGGCTTGAATACGCTAGCCTGATCTGGCGACCTTTTTATAGATGTCATGTCTATCGGTTCAACGGCGATTCTATAAATTTTTAGTTTGGAGGTTGGATTCTGTTTATACTCCAATAGGTTGCGACCAGAAAATTCTTCTCAAAAGAACCAAAATTGGCTCAACCATTAGATATACGTTTCTTGAATACTTAATAGAATTTTATCTTTGGCTAACAACATAATTCCTAATTGCCAGCACGGCTTGTTGCCGGGTAGATCAGTCTCCACCAACCTCCTAGAATGCCTTGATAACTGGAGCAGAAATAATGATGCGGGTGTCCCTGTGGATGTTGTATACCTGGACTTCTCGAGAGCGTTTGACCGAGTGCCACACGAGAGACTAATTGCTAAATTGAGAAGGTTCGGGATGAGAGGTACACTTTTGAATTGGATTCGAGCATTTCTAAGTAATAGAGATTTTTTTGTTAAAGTTTCTGTATCTATTTCTACTACCAGAGCTGTAGCTAGTGGAGTACCGCAGGGATCTGTTTTAGGACCGCTGTTGTTCGTCCGATTTGCCTTGTTCTTTAAGGGTTCATTGTTCGATGTTTGCGGATGATACCAAGCTGTTTGCCCTGCCTCAGACCACATGATATTACAGGATGATTTGATTACTCTGCAAGAATGGTGTAATAATTGGTTGCTACCTCTGAATTTCGACAAATGTGTTGTTCTCCACATTGGGAAGAAAAATCCCCGTAATCGATATGCTCTAGCTGGCCGCTTGCTGGATCAGACTTCCTCTCACAATGATCTTGGCGTTGTTATTTCCGGCGATTTGAGTTGGTCAGAGCACGTCCAGAGCATTTGTGCCAAGGCTCGCAAAACTGTCTACCTTGTTTCAAAATGTTTCCGCTATTGCGACCCCAGGGTAGGCAGCAACATTTACAAGACCTATGTACGTCCTATTTTGGAGTTTGCCGGACCGGTCTGGTGTCCAATTCTCAAGAGGGATGTTGAGCTCTTGGAGTCGGTGCAGCGTTGGGCAACCCGAATACCATATGGTCATATAAGACCTCAGTATGAAGATCGCCCAAGGATCATGAATCTACCTTCATTCGCAGACCGCAGAAAAAGAAAGTGATTTAATTTTCACGTACAGGGTTTTGCACGGAGATCTTGGGCCCGATCTATCCCAGCTGTATTCGCTGAATAACAATAACCTGAGAGGACATAATTTGAAGCTCCGTAAGGAAAATTTCAGGACAACACCCAGACAGCATTTTCTAGCCAATCGAGTTTTTCAAAGTTTGAACGCATTGGGAAGTGAAGTGGTGAACTCCTCCTGTGTAATTTAAGAATAGATTAGATCTTTTCGGACTAAGTAATGGTTGATGTTCAATAATGGTTTTCTTTATTCATTTTGTGCTTTTTTACTAGAAATTATGTGTTTATTTTCAATTGTTATATGCTGAGTCTCATAGGTTTTACCTCGGCTCTTATCTTTATATAAATAAATAAAAAATTGGCATGGGGTTATTTTGATACGTGCTCATTCAGGCTGAATATTTTTCATTTTTGTGGTATTACTGGTTTTACTGGAATAATGAAAAAAAAAATGCTCTCTTTCTGAAGCACCCAAGATTAATTTTTTAAAATGATATCTATAACGATGTGCACAAACAAGCGCGTTTTTTCAGAGCAGGAATAGAACGTGTAATATCTCAATTTTATTTTATCATCGAATCTTTCTCTACGTCTGTCATATTTACTTTAGAATCTTACTGAACCTATATTACGTTTTTTTTTTTCAGATTCTCTTTACTGTTTTGATGGTGAAAATATCGTTGATTTCCATTGTTGATACAGTACATCCAGGTGAGTGGTAGCTTATGGTGTTATTGAAATAATTAACTGTTTTTGAGAACGAGGAAATGTTCGTTAGTCTCAGTGTCAGTGACTCATTCGTTGAATACCAAATAATGGTTATGTTGGTTAGCGTTCTCTATATATATATATATATAGAGAGAGAACGCTAACATCTATCACCATGAAGAGCAATATACAACATTTAGAAGATACCCTACACAGACATTATTTAAAACACTAGAAAACTTATAATGTATAATTTAGTATTTTTTTTTGTTATCATCTATAATACATGATTAAATGTATGCATTATAATAGGATGTAGGACCTCAGGTCGATGGCCATGAATAAACTTTTCTCTTTCTCTCTATAAAAAATGATTTACAATAATTTTATTAGAAGTTGTTTCGTAACCGTAGGTTCGAGTCAAATATTTAAATATGGTATCAAATATGAATCGCTTTCACCTTAATAGTTCGTAGGCAGTTGATTATGTTTTGGTTGGGGAATTTTCATTTGTCATAATATTCTTCTATTGAAAAACACGAACAGTACAATTGTTGATACTGCCATGTTAATGTATAACATGGTAGTATTAGTTCTGCCGTCAATATGGACATTCCCAGTCAGATAAATTGGAATTAGTCTGAAAAATTACTTTGATTGGCATCAGTGGCAGAATAAAATATGAGATATAATTTTAAAAACAGGAGCTATAACATGATCGAATTAGAAGAATTTTTTTGAAAATATATCCGAATCATTCAATTGTCGAAGCATTTGAAAAGTTCATATGAAAGCTGATCCTGAAAGAAAAAAATTATAATTGAAAAAAAAAATATGAGATTCTCGGATGTTGCAAAAATTATGGCTCACTCATTTCCTGTTGGATGGCCGATGAAATGTTCTATTCTACCTAAAATACTCTAGAAGATCTTAATTGAAAAAATTCATTTCTGGATAGGTTACTCTTCATCTCTGCCATTTGCTTCTATATCGAAATCGATGTCATCAGGTTAGACAATCCATTTCAATGAATATACATCTGATTTTGGAATCAACGAAAGAAAGTTTCACATCAATTGCATCAATGAAAAGAGCAAATAACAGTAATTCAATTGACATTAAGAGAGTCTTCCGGGCTTATTGGCCGTGGTCTATTAGGAATTATTTCACCTAACGTTTCGCCCACAACTGCGGTAGGCATCTTCAGAGGATTCTTGGTCTTAGATTGTAATTCGACCGCTGAATTTCGAAAGTGATGCTGGATTCGATCCGTTGGCTCCACTTATACTCTGATCATTGGCGGGAGAAGGTAGTGGGTTTACGCGCGCGATGTTGATTGGTCCATCGCTTCCACCTCGTATTGGAAGCGATGGACCAATCAACATCGCGCGCGTAAACCCACTACCTTCTCCCGCCAATGATCAGAGTATAAGTGGAGCCAACGGATCGAATCCAGCATCACTTTCGGAAATTCAGCGGTCGAATTACAATCTAAGACCAAGAATCCTCTGAAGATGCCTACCGCAGTTGTGGGCGAAACGTTAGGTGAAATAATTCCTAATAGACCACGGCCAATAAGCCCGGAAGACTCTCTTAATGTCAATATATCCGGTCGTGAAAGCCTGAAACTATTTAGTAATTCAATTCTTCTTGAAATACTTAATTTCGACTTTATTGAAATTTGAAGCTAGATGCTCCTATTACTTTCGCTTCTAGTTGTACAATAGGACTGCCACTTGACTTCAAAATTGGGGCTATACCATATTTTTCAACTCATATCTACACTAAACGTTTCCGAAGAAAGCAGGAGCTTATCGTGTTCCACTGAAACCAGTGAATTCTTACCAACTTCACCTTTGCTTCGAATCCATTTCGTCCTTTTCTGAAGTTCAGATATGTACTCCTTACTTCGTAACTCCCTTACATGTAGAAACAGCTTCCTCACAATTTCAAATCTGCTCAGATGATTTATAAGCTTGCTCAGATAATCTGAATCGGGTATGTTCGCAATGGTCTACCATAAAGTGGGAAGGTATGAGAGGGTTGGGTAATGAGGGTTGTTAAAAACAGGAAATAAACAAATAGAGGACGAAAATTCATTATAGCTTCTACTTGAATCACCACAGTATGTACCTTCGTATGTGAGTTGAGTAGAGCATTACCCAAAACACGTTTCATATGATGCTTTATCATCTTGACTCGGTGCTCAGAGTCCACCTTAAGACAGAGTGACTTAGGGCCAGTTTTATAAACGTGTCAATCGACAATTGAGACTCACCTTCCGCTTGAAGGCCAATTTTCGAATTCAAAAAACCGTTCTTCAACCTGAAGTTGAGTCTCATTTGTCGGTTATTACGTTTATAATACCGGCCCTAAAACAACCAAGAAATGTAGCACTTGATCAATTTATATCCATGTTCTTTTTATCCTTGTTCAATATGGGACCCACTGATCAACTCCCGTCAGAGAAAAAAAGCGAATTTAGGATGGGTCATGAAACAAGTAAATGGGTAGATTTCCCATCAATATATTGGCTAGATAACGACGAAGTCCAAAGTACGAACACACTAACAATACTGCCGATAATTTGTTCGTTGCTCAGTCTATAGGCCAAGCAAATTAGCTTCAGAAAATGGTGTGCCCGGAAATAATTAGTGGATTTCGGGAAACTGTTTTAATCATTCTTTTAGACCTCTGATAAAAGTAGTTTGAACTTTGCCCCAATTTACCAGTGTCGTGACCTTCGAAAAACCTCGAATTTTCGGACTATTTTAGGTTTTTCTCGAAAAGCTCCTAAACTAAGCTCTTTATCAAAAACTTAAGGATATTCAAAAGTGATAATCATTAAATTCTGATTTAAAAATTGCTACAACATTAAATTTTGAACAAGTAGTTTCATAGAAATCATACGTCGAAATATGCCAAATTTTCACACTTTTCGAAAAAACATATTTTTTCACTATAAAACGTAAAATACCCATGAACATGAACGAAATTTAGAACGAAATGTCAACCACAATGTTGAATCGCGCAGTAGCTCCTCCTGCTGACGATGCTGATCATTTCATCGTAGCTAGTGCTACAATAATAATAATAGTAATAATAATAATAATAATAATAATACAAGATAATAACCAGCATACTGGAAGAAAAAATCTCTGAACACCTGATAAACAACAGTATATTAGCAGCAGAACAACACGGGTCTAAGAAAGGCGGCAAGGGAGTAACGAATGTCTTATAGTTGACATGATTCTAAAAAAACAGGCAACTAAGAAACAGAGGAATATCTCAATCGCGTGGGTGGATTATCGAAAGGCCTTCGATTCTATTCCCCACACTTGGATCAGAAAGATACTTACCATATACAAAGTTGATCCTACCATAGTTAATTTTCTTGTAATGAGTATGAGTTCCTGGAGTACTTCACTAAGTGTCCACATTAATCAAGAAATGTACAATTCAGACCCTATATCAATTTCCAGAGGCATCTTTCAGGGGGATAGTTTGAGTCTCCTACTTTTCTGTCTGGCTATTAATCCCTTGAGTTTCATGCTGAAAAAAGAAGGCCGTGGATACCTCATCAATAAAACAACCCAAACAAAACTTTCGCACCTATTTTATATGGACGACTTGAAAATCAATGCCGCAAACGAATTTGAATTACAGAACCAATTAGAAATCATCAGAACTTTCAGTAAGGATATAAAGATGGAATTTGGCATAGAAAAATGTGCTTACCTTCATGCGAGAAGAGGAGTTGTCCAGGATACACCTAGTATTACTCTAACAGATGGGTCGGAATTTGGTGTACTCGGACCACAGGAGACATACAAATATTTAGGTGTTCAGCAGTGCTTCACTACTGACATAAAAACAACTAAAATGGAAGTAGAAGAAAATTTTAGTAAACGACTCAGAACTATTCTGAAAACAAAGTTATATTCAGGGAGCCTCGCCTCTGCAATAAATGCTTGGGTCATTCCAGTGATTTCACATACTTTTGGAGTGATAAGATGGACAAAAACAGACCTAGAGCGCATGGATCGAACAATAAGAACTACCATGACTAAATATAGAAATCATCACCCGAATTCATCGAGCGAGCGTATGAATCTGCCTAGAAAAATGGGTGGACGTGGACTCTGAATCTGGAACTTCTACATGCAAACCAACTGCATAAACTCTACACTTACCTATCGACATCTGATGATCCTCTTCATAGAGCCGTTGCTTTGGTTGATGCAAATTTCTCCCCTTTGAACTTAGCAAGTCACATTCCTCCTGAAAAACAAAAAACTATAAACTCAATGGAACAGGAATGGAAGAATAAAGTTATTCATGGAAGATATGCTAATGCACTCCACAGATAATATGTGGACACTCAGCTGTCAACTACTTACCTCAGACAGAAATATCTCATGCCGGAGACAGAAGGATTTATCCACGCGATCCAGGATCAAGTTATTTCCACTAGGGGCTACCGTAAGCATGTATTGAGACAGGAAGTAGTAAATGATAAATGCCGACTTTGCAACTCTACATTGGAAACAATACAACACCTCACATCAGCCTGTACTTATCTTGCGCCAAAAGACTATATAGACAGACACAACAAAGGGCAGGAATTCTACACCAAGAAATCTGCAAGAACGAAGAACTTGTGAAAGAAATTGAACCATTCTACAGGTACAAAGCAGTGGATTTTTTAGAAAACGAGAGAGCCAAGGTTTACTGGGATATGGGAATAATAACTGACAGAGAAATCAGACATAATAAGCTCGATATTGTGGTCCTGAATAAGAAGGAGAACACAGCCCTGATTATAGACGTCTCTATACCCCTTGACGAGAATGTGAGAAAGGCAAGACAGGAAAAGATGAGCAAATACCTCGATTTGGCAGATGAAATTAAAGAAATCCATAGTCTCGCAAGGGTGAATATTGTACCAGTAATTGTATCTGCTAAAGGCCTCATAGATAAAGAATTGCCTAGGGCTCTGAAAATGATAGGAGTCAGGGAACACCAGAAAGTAATCAGTCTCATGCAAAAAGCAGTGATTCTATCTACTTGCTCAACGATTAGACGAATAATGGCTAGAGATTAAATCGTTGGTGTGTTCAGCACCCCGGTTTATATCATCACTTCCAAATGAATTGTGAAAAAAAAAAATAATAATAATAATAATAATAAAAATAATAATAATGATACAGGATCAAGTGGTCCCTACAAGATATTATCTGAAACGAATAGCGAACAAGCCTGACATATCCACTGAACTCTGTCGACGATGTAAAGGAAAACCAGAGACAATAAAACATATCATAGGTGAGTGCTCAAATCTAGCTCCAACAGAATATACGAATCGTCATAATCAAGTAGCTAGGATAATTCATCAAAGGCTAGCTGAGCAATGCGGTTTCCTGCAGGGTCCTCTGGTTCCATATTATGAGTACAGTCCATCAGCAGTACTAGAAAGTTCAGAGTATCGTCTCTACTATGATCGGACAATACTCACTGATAAGACAATCATGCATAATAGACCAGACATTCTCTTAGAGAATAAACAGAATAAGGAAGTCTATTTATTAGATATAGCAGTTCGAAACACCCAGAATATAGAAGACACTATCACTCAGAAATCTTCGAAATACGTGGATCTTGCTGAAGAAATTCTGAGATTGTGGGGATCCAAGAAATACACCATCATTCCATTGGTCCTGTCTAGTACAGGAGTTATCCCAAAGAACCTGCTTGAAGGCCTTCAGTTATTAAACCTCCCTGATAACCTTTATATTCTGCTGCAGAGGTCAGTCATTCTGAGCACATGCCAAATGGTCCGCTCCACCCTGAATCTTAAAACATAATCCAGATAAAGTGCTGTTTTGGTATAACCCGCAGCTTCTGTTACCAGTCGAAGGCTGAGAAAAAACAAATAATAATTATAATAATGATAGTATAAATTTTATTTTAGCATACAGCTATTCGAATACATGCAAATTATACAATATACTATTTATATTACAAAGTTTACCTATCTTTTATTCCTGAGATATTCACAAACACTTTTGTGAAAACCGCGAATACTTGTCGATCTTTTTATTTCATCAGGAAGTGCATTGAACATTAAAACACCGTCATACAGCAAAAAACCCATCAGAAAACTCTCATTGGTGAAGTCGACATTAAAATTGTCCTCTGTTCTTAATGATAGGGAATGCTTTTTATACCTTGTCGTCAGCATCTCGGTGAGGTAAGTAAGCTGGAGCACCTCCATTGACCATTTTGTAAATAAGGGACAAATTTGCTTTTTTAATGTACTCCTCTATCGTCAGCCATTTCAAAGCATCCAGCATGCATTTAATGGGAGTGTATCTATCACATCCCAAAATTATCCTCATGCATCTGTTCTGAAGGACTGCAATCTTCGTATATGTTCCTTTGTACAATTTAACCACAAAGAACTACAAAAGACAAATTGGGTAGAACTATACAATTGTACACCAAGAGTCGAGCCCACATCGAGAGTTTATATGCAATTCTACCAAAAAATACTATTTTCTTTACCAATTTCCTACATAAATAATTTGAAAAATTATAAAAAGTTAATTGCTGATCTAATATGACGCCTAAATACTTCACTTCATTGACAGGTTCAATTAAAATACCATTCATACAAACATTGTAGTTGCAACTACAGAACTCATAACAATTTGATTTCGATCCCAGAATCAAGAACTTAGTTTTATCAAAACTTATTCGCACATAACCAATTATATCATATTGCAAGTTCTGAATTCAGTTTTTCTATTATTATATCATACTGCTGACCAGCCACTGATAGCACTGTATCGTCCGCAAATAAATGTACACATGAATGCTGTAACACATCCTGCAAATCATTTACATAAATTAGGAATAAGAGGGGCCCCAGAACACTCTCCCTGCGGAACACCACTCTCACGAGAGATAACATTATTTATTTTGGTCTTTTGGTATCCTTTATTCAAATAATTCCTTATCAGATTTAGTGCTCCCGATTTAATGCCATACTTTTCCAATTTACTTATGAGTACATTACGATCTATTGTTTCAAATACCCTTTTCAGATCTATAAATACACTGACAACAATCCCTCCACTATTTATTTCTTCTCGCCACTTCAGAGTTACCAGCTGGACGGCACTCTCGCAAGAATGATTTTTTCGAAAACCGGACTGCCCCACATATAGCAAATTATTTTTTTCAATATAATCGTGAAGCTGAAGGAATTGTGGTTGCGAATTGGCCGAAGGAAGTAGCGAACCGTTTCGATGGTAAACTTGTCCTTGTATGGTAAAAGTCGGACAAAACCCAGGCATTGAGACAATTTTATGTGCTCCAAATGAAGTCATATGGAAGAAAGTGTTGTATTTTCTTATATTCTTCAGAAAACAGCGAGACTCATCTGTTTCATTAGAGAAAAGTTCCCTCAAAGGTTCAACTGGCTCTTCTAAAGACGAAATAGCTACTTTCCCTCCCGAACAACACATATCTGCTGCTTCTTCTTTCCAGGGCCGCCGCCAGGCCGGCAAACCGGGCAGTCTGCCGGGGCGGCAAATTCTTGGGGCGGCAAAATCAGTTTCATTTTACTAGATTTTTTTTCCTTCGAAAACAAAAACCCGCCTGTTATTGAAAGAGAAAGCGAAAACACGACCAAACTCAGGGGCGGCTTTTTGAGCCTGGTCAACCAAATATATCACACGTGTACACAAATAAACACAGATAAAAATGCAATTAAATCAATGCAGGAGTAATACTGGCAGAACTCATGAATAAAAATCCCTGTCAGGTTGTAAATTTCGCCAACGCCTCAGCAGCCTCCCATCCTAGGTACACTCGCTTGTTTACGAGTTAATTACCAAGACGGTCGTTCCCTTTGATGAACATCTGGGACTGTAAAGTTTTTGGGAGGGTTTCTGTGATTATTCAGTAATGATTCTTAATTTCAGTTTGCCAATCGGAAATCTAAATTTTGATATTCGGGAGGGGTTTATAATACTCGAGAAATAAGGGTATCAACTCGTTAGTCCTCAGTGTCGTGTGTCGTCACAATATTCAATATTTTTGCAAACCTATATAGTGCTATATAATAGAAATCTTTCATCTATCTTCGGAGTTGTGATTTTCGAACTGAATTACCCTATAAAATGGAAGGAGAGTTCTATAATTCGGTATTTTCTTACCGTCGGATTTCACATTTGAACGATAATAAGTATAAAGCGCTCTCTGCTTATCAACAGTGATGTAGGTGATTTTTTTGAGTCTTTCATCGGTAGCCTTAGATACGCATATTATTCATGAAGCCATAAAGCGTCGTTTCAATAATTCGAAAAGGCGCCTTTATAGGAGTTGGAAACATGCCTAGCTGAAATTCGAGGCAGATTAGTATTCTTAATTTATTGGATAATGGTCATAGTAAAAGAATATTTCAATTTTATTATAATAATCATTATTATATACAGGTGAATACTTAAGATTTATATTGACCTCTTTTCATTTACTTAATCAGATTGTTAGAGTTTAAGAACATGGCAACAGGTAATAAATGTCTTATGGTCAAATAACAGAACGAAAACAATAAGAATAACATGTACCTTATTCTGATCCGGATCTCATTGTCTAGAATTTTCCTTACACACGAGACCTGTGTTGCCTTTGAATGAAGAATTATTAATAATGTGATCTTACCCTGGCAAAAATCAGCACTTTGGCCTGTCGGCTGCTCAGTTATATCGGTGAGGGCTGAGTCGAAAAGAAAGAAAAAAAAAAAGAGAACTGACGAAATTGATTACTCTCTTTATTGTTGGGCGCCAGGCTTAAAAATAAGCCAAGGTATATAACTGAATTATAAGAAAAACAGAAACTTGCCTGAAGAAGAAATAACAACAAAAAAACTAATAATCGGTATATTTGAAAAATTTCACAAAATTGGAATTAAAAAAAAATTGCTGAAGGCTGAAATCTATAATTCAAATAACAGAACGGTAACAAACTTTTGAATAGTTACTGATCTCTTATCTCCTGCTGGAATCGATCTTCAGATTCTCTAATACTGTAGTGTCTGGTGATGGCAAAATGGCGGATGAGAGAAATGCGGAGATGGTTGCTGATTTTCTGGAGATAAACGTCAGCTTCGTAGATGTTGGTTGAGCTGACACCGTCGTACGGCTTCTATTCGAAGGATTTCCTTGAAATCTCTGTCTCACAATAGAAAAAACAGGCAACTCTTCTCTCCTATATAGAAAACGAGATCTGTATCGTAGGCAAGTAAAATTACAAATTCCGAATCGTTCTGTCCAAAAAAAATTAATCAAAAAAATTACACAAAAATTTGTGAGAAATTCAGAAAAATAGTCAATAAAAAAAATAAAAAAAAAAATACAAAAAAATAATCCTTCGGAAATTTAGAAGAATAATCAAGTAAAAAAAATTACAAAAACTAATGTCTCGGAAATTCCGAAAAATAATCAATTCGGAGAAAAATCAAGTCAATTGTAAAGTCTCAACCGACCAAAAATAGGAGATCGATTCTTCCTGGTGAATGCCAAAAAAAAAGGAATAAAGGTATGTTTCAAAAAAATTGAAAACAATGAAAACATGATTTGAGAATATAGAACCAAATCAGAGTGGAAAAATTACTATTCTATATTCCAATATCAAATGAAAAAAAATAAAAATACTTAACTAAATCAGGCACAAGCACTGAGAGAAAATAAGGCAAAATCGTAACCAGGAAAATCGACAAATCGTTACCTCTGCTCACTTGAAAACACAAGTCCAGAATTAATCGAATTTTCATTCCTCTCGATTTACATCGTGAAAAATCCTCGCGACCACCCGATTTCAATCGATCCCAATCGAACGATTCTATTATCAACGCTGACGCGGCCGCGCAAGAGATCTTCAGATGCCGCCAGTGGCGTCTCATATAAGGGGACGACTTACACGTTACACACCACCCCAACTCGGTGGAAAAAATTTGTAAACTCAAGGAGCTTACAAATTTTTTTTCTTCAAGCAATATAAAAGGAAAACTTTGTGAATTCAATCTCAATACATTGAACTTATTTAAAAAAGTGCAAGGGATAAGTAAGTAATATTTAATCAATTTTCAGATACGGAAAATGTTTCTCTGAAATACCTATTAGAAAATAGAGGAAAAAGGAATAGCACAGGATAAGGGGAAATAATGTATGACTGATTTTCAGATAACGTATTACTGAAAATAAACTAAAATCAGCATACATATTAGAAAGTTCAATTTTCATCATGAAACCAAAAATTCCACTGAGGCATTGTCTGCTGACAAACGATTTCAGAAAATTGAAACTATTTAACTCCATGCTAAATTTATCTTCCATGAAATTTCAATGAATTGAGGGAAGATATCGTTTGAATGCAGACACAATTCAACTAGAGAAATTAATTAGGAAGAATCTGAATCTGCACTAAAATATTCCTCATCACTAGACGAATCATTGACAAAGACGGATTTAAGATCTTTCACATGCCAGCGGCCTAAATCTCGTCCGTCCATGTCTTCAAGCTCATAAACCAAATTAGAAATAACTTTTTTAACTTTACAAGGTATATATTTAGGAGCTAATTTTGCGCAATAGTTACCCACTGCAGATGACAAAGTTACATTCCTCTTCCAAACCTTATCCCCAACATGAAACCTAACGTCGCGCTTTCTCAAATTGTACTGGCAAGCATTCCGCTGATAAGCTTGACGTAGACGTTCTCGAACTTCGGTATATAAATTCGGTAGTTCCTGAATATCATCAATGCGTTCATATTTATCTGAAATAGAGGGAAAATTAATATCATTTTCAGAAATTTTACCGTAGAAATCGCCAGTCACTGGAACATTTCTTCCGAAATTAAGAAAGGCAGGGGAATACCCCGTCACATTGTGTTTCGAAATTCTTATTGCTTGGGCCACCTTGAAAATGGAAGAGTCCCAAGTTTTGTGATTGTCATGTATATAACAACGAAGAGCGGTAACAATAACTTTATTAACTCTTTCAGAGAAATTTACTTGGGGATGATATTTGGCATTATACCAAATTTTCTGAACTCTATAAGTTTCCATCAATTTTTTAAATTCTCGGCTAATAAATTGACTCCCATTATCAACCATGAAAATTTGAGGTACATCATAGATAAGAAATACATTATTTTCAATAAACTTCAATATTCTCCTCGATGAAGCATTAGGCATAGGTTGGACTAACACAAATTTGGTGAACCAATCCACGACCACAAAGACATAACGATTCCCTTCCTTGGATCTCGGATAAGGACCTAATAAATCAGCTGAAATACACTGAAATGGAAAATTAATATTCTTGTAAGAACCCATTTGACCAGCTCGAGGAAGATTGGAGCTTTTACAGGCAGCACAGACAGCACATTTCCTGACATATTTATATACATCCTTCCTGATCTTGGGCCAATAATATAAGTCAGATATACGGGACAGAGTTTTTGAAACTCCAAAATGCGCAGCAGTCTCATTGTCATGATAGAATTTCAAGACTTCCAAACGATTTGCTGAAGGCACAACAATTTTCCAATCAGTTGAATTAGAGACAATCCGATTCCTAGACAAAATGTGCTTATACAAAACGTCATTGTCTACTCGAAAGGAGGGATAGGCTTCAGGATTATCTAAAACCTTTTTCAACATGGATTTATACCATGAATCTGGCCGAAAAGAGGAAACATCTACAACGGAAATCTCAGCCACTGATCGTGACAAAGCATCAGCTACCACATTAAGAGAACCTTTGCGATGTTTGATGACGAAGTCATATTGCGCAAGCTTTACAGCCCATCTTGTCAAGCGACCAGAAGGGTTAGACAAATTACGTAGGTAAATTAAGGAGGCATGATCAGTTTCGACCGTGAATTTGGTACCCTCGATATAGCTTCGGAATTTTTCGATACCGAAAATGACCGCCAAAAGTTCTTTTTCGGTCACGGTATATTTACGCTGACATGAAGTTAAAGTTTTGCTAGCATAAGCAACAGGATGTTCGATACCATCACATTCTTGGTATAAGATGGCACCTACATCAGTATCAGAAGCGTCACATTGAATAATGAAAGGTTTGCTGAAATCAGGGCTCGCCAATACAGGGGCGGAAACAAGACGAGATTTTATCTCTGAAAAAGCTGCTTCAGCTTCAGGGGTCCAGGTTATGGATTGACCCTTTTTGCGACCGTGAAGGAGATCAGATATGGGGGAGCAAATGGAAGAAAAATCTTTGATAAAGCGTCTATACCAACTGACAAGGCCTATTAGACGTTTTATCTCGGTAGTGTTCTTAGGAGAGGGATAATTAATTATGGCGGAGACCTTTTCTGGATCTGTTCTCAGACCCTGTTCATCTACCACGAAACCAAGAAAGACAAGGGAGGACCTACAAAATTCACATTTGTCTAAATTAACAGTTAGATTGGCATTTTTCAACCTGTGAAATACTTGCTATAGCACATCAATATGTAATTCGAAAGTAGGAGTTGCTATGATGATATCATCCAGATATACAAAACAATAAGGTGCCAGGTCTGGTCCAATTACTTTATCCATCAGCCGAGCCATTGCCTTTGGACTATTCTTTAAACCAAATGGAGTGACGAGAAATTCAAAAAGTTCTCTTCCATGAACAGCAAATGCAGTTTTAGCGCGTGAAGACTCATCTAGGGGAATCTGAAAGAAGGCCTTAGTTAAATCGATTGAACTGAGATATCGAGAGTCTCTCAATTTATTCAAGATAGAATCAATAAGGGGCATGGGATAAGTATCATCAGTCGTAACCTCATTCAACTTTCTTCCGTCAAAACAAACGCGATATTCACCAGAACGTTTGGGAACTAACCAGAGAGGGCTACACCAAGAAGATTTTGATGGTTGAATGACGTTAAGCTTCAGCATTTCATCTATTTCCTTGTTCAAGTGACCTTGCATGGTAGGAGATAGGGGATATTGGCGTTGAACAATGGGTTTGGCAGCACCAGTGTCAATGTGATGAGTAATAAGATGAGTACGACCAATTCCATCTTTCGGAGCTATATTCTCAAAACAACGCACAATGTCTTGTAATTGATCTTTTTGGGAAGGTGTTAACTTTGAAAAGGGTTCAATAGTATTGATAGTACAAAGGGAAGGTTCTAAGGAATAGGAGGCATTGTGGAAGTTAGCTTGAATCTGAAATAAATCAAAAAAATCCATACCCAAGATGAGATCTTGCTTTACTGAAGGAATAACTAATATTTTCATTTGTTTAGTAACATTATCGAGAGAAACAGGAACTAATATATAGCCCAGGAAATCTTGAGGTTTACCGTCTGCTGTCGTTACATTTAAGGGAGATTCATATTTGATAGGTATCTTATGGTTTTTTAGCAGGTCGAAACCAGCAGAACCCAATATTGAAGAGTTACTACCAGTATCCGCGAGAGCTAATATTTCTTGTCCAAAAATTTTAATATTGAGATATGGGCGGTTATCATTAATTTTCTTTACAAAGACAGGGCAGGTATTTACTTTGGTCGAATAAAAGGATCTAATAAAATTAAGCCAACTCTGCCATTCGGGGAAGATCTGCTGATAGGTTCTACTTTTTCTGTTTGGTGTGTTTTTGAGGCGAATGATTTTTTGAACGAGGGTTTACTGAACTTCCGGTATTCTGGTTGGTGACAAGGTTCAGTTGCTCGCCACCCCGATATTCGTTTTTTTGCTTACAGTTGAGACATTTAGATTTGATAACATTTTTTATTCCACAACCATAACAAAAAATGGATCGAGGAAACTGGCAGTTAGAATAGGTATGACCTGCTGAATCACAATTCCAACACCGAACATCAGATATTGCAGACACATTAACATTAGACCTATTATCAAAAAATTGTCGAGAGGTTGAGGGACGAGAATGAGGAGTATTATATGAAGGCATACTAAGATCAGGCTCCAACAACCCAGTGTCAGTACTGGCAGGTGCTTTATATCTGTCAGCCCACATTCGTGATTCCTCCAATTTCTTGCAGAGTTCAGAAAGTTCTGAGACAGTTTTTGGATTATGCAAGGCCAGACCTGAAATGAAAAAAGGCAGAAGATTTCTCCGGATCTTCCTAACACGAGTTTCTTCATCTGGTTTCAACGACAATCTACTGAAAAGACCCTCCATCGAAGATATGAACAAGGCAACTCTTTCGTTTTTACCCTGGGTTCGGGAACTTATTTCCTGCTCCAAATCCTCCTCATAAAAATAGGGAAGGAAATCTTTTCTCAACTGATCCACCAACTCATCCCAACTCTGAAATTTATTATTGTTGTTGACAAACCAAGTCCACGCAGAACCCTTGAATAAATCACAGGCAGATCTGAAAAGTTCGAACTTCGATACCCCTCGGGCTACTCTCAAAAGTTCCACCTTTTCTAAAAAGGAGTTAACTGATTCCGCCTAACCTGAACCTGAAAAAAATATATTCCACTTGTAGGGAGCAACATATTTGAAAGATGACGATGGGACAGTCTGTACAGGACTATTAATGGGAGTCTCGGTGGGAGTAGAGGTTATAGCAGGTTTGACTTTGAAATCCAGGTCTGCTTCCAACTCTAGAATCTCATAATGCATCTTCTTTTTGTAGCAGTTTGGGCCTCGTCCTCGACGTTTAATTTAGAAAGACGATTAGAAAGATGAGCCAATCGATCGGAAATTCTACCAAAGACAGGATCGTTCTTAGAACCACCTAAATCAGATATCAGAGCCCTCAAATCAGCAATGGTTTCGTTCATTTCTAGTACATCTTGGGAATGGGAGTATGGGTTGGAAATAGTACCATAAAAACTACGGTTTGCATTTTCCTGACTCGAAAGACCTCTCAAAATTTTCCTTTTCGCATCTACGTCACCGCAAGGTTCAACACCACGAATAGCAATTTCATATGTAACTTCCTTAACTTTCAGATTGTTAGGATTCATATTGAACGAAACAAGATGATCAATATCAGTTAAAAGTTATATACGAGGTGAAAAGTTGAAGTTAATGCAGGTAATACGTATTCGATAATAGGATATATAAGTATTCAATAATCAAATATTTAGGTAAGGAAATTGGTATTCATATTTTCTAAACTCAATGGGAAGAAAAAAATCGAGTTTTCGAAAATGCAAGGCAATTAATATGAATGAAATAGATTCGATTAACTAATCGAGAAGAATGAAAAAGCGAAAAAAATAATTTAACAAAATATCGAAAATCTAAAATCAGTTAGATCATCTATCAGGCAAGGATTGAGAGATTCAATCCCGTCAGTCATCGGGCCTCACGTTGGGCGCCAATTGTGTGATCTTACCCTGGCAAAAATCAGCACTTTGGCCTGTCGGCTGCTCAGTTATATCGGTGAGGGCTGAGTCGAAAAGAAAGAAAAAAAAAGAGAACTGACGAAATTGATTACTCTCTTTATTGTTGGGCGCCAGGCTTAAAAATAAGCCAAGGTATATAACTGAATTATAAGAAAAACAGAAACTTGCCTGAAGAAGAAATAACAACAAAAAAACTAATAATCGGTATATTTGAAAAATTTCACAAAATTGGAATAAAAAAAAAATTGCTGAAGGCTGAAATCTATAATTCAAATAACAGAACGGTAACAAACTTTTGAATAGTTACTGATCTCTTATCTCCTGCTGGAATCGATCTTCAGATTCTCTAATACTGTAGTGTCTGGTGATGGCAAAATGGCGGATGAGAGAAATGCGAAGGTGGTTGCTGATTTTCTGGAGATAAACGTCAGCTTCGTAGATGTTGGTTGAGCTGACACCGTCGTACGGCTTCTATTCGAAGGATTTCCTTGAAATCTCTGTCTCACAATAGAAAAAACAGGCAACTCTTCTCTCCTATATAGAAAACGAGATCAGTATCGTAGGCAAGTAAAATTACAAATTCCGAATCGTTCTGTCCAAAAAAATTAATCAAAAAATTACACAAAAATTTGTGAGAAATTTAGAAAAATAGTCAATAAAAAAAATACAAAAAAAAATACAAAAAAATAATCCTTTCGGAAATTTAGAAGAATAATCAAGTAAAAAAAATTACAAAAACTAATGTCTCAGAAATTCCGAAAAATAATCAATTCGGAGAAAAATCAAGTCAATTGTAAAGTCTCAACCGACCAGAAATAGGAGATCGATTCTTCCTGGTGAATGCCAAAAAAAAAAGGAATAAAGGTATGTTTCAAAAAAATTGAAAACAATGAAAAAATGATTTGAGAATATAGAACCAAATCAAAGTGGAAAAATTACTATTCTATATTTCAATATCAAATAAAGAAAAATAAAAATACTTAACTAAATCAGGCACAAGCACTGAGAGAAAATAAGGCAAAATCGTAACCAGGAAAATCGACAAATCGCTACCTCTGCTCACTTGAAAACACAAGTCCAGAATTAATCGAATTTTCATTCCTCTCGATTTACATCGTGAAAAATCCTCGCGACCACCCGATTTCAATCGATCCAAATCGAACGATTCTATCATCAACGCTGACGCGGCCGCGCAAGAGATCTTCAGATGCCGCCAGTGGCGTCTCGTATAAGGGGACGACTTAAACGTTACAATAATCAAAATCCAAGGCGCTCAAATTTTTTTCCTTCAACATGAGTTCATTTAGTTTCGTACACTAAAAGCAGAGAGCGTTTTCATTGTTTCTCGATATTTTGTGTGTGAATGCATTTTAGAATTCCGCATTTTTATTTAACATATCTTAAACAAATGCATTTGTACTTGAATCGATTAATTTATTTTATTATTATCATAAATTTTCACATACGCGTTTATATTTATCGGTATCGTGTATCGTAGAAACTGACGTATAATGATTTTATTAAATATGGAAAATACTTTTGGGATACTCTTGTCGAGAAAAGCTTTTCAAAGTTGATAATGAAAAATTTTCCACGATCAACAATGGCCCAAGATAGATCATCTGATCTAGCCACTATATCCATTGAACATGAGATAGTCAATAATCTCGATATATCTCAAACAATTCATTACTTTTGCGAGATGAAGGAGAGAAGGAAGAAATTTATTTGAGGTCGAACATTTTAGTCTGATGGTACTAGTTCACTTTCATACATGCGATGGCCGGTATATATGTTTCTTTTTGTTATTTTATATTCAATATGATTTTTGTATGATACATATTTATAGATATATTTTCCTCGTTACTGAATTTTTTTGCTCCTTGATCAAATTTTGAAAGAGTTTTTTATGAGTCCCAAACTCAATACATCACAGCGAGTTGGCAAAATATAATCTTCCCGGGGCGGCAGAATTTTATTTTGCCGGGGCGGCAAAATGTCTGGCGACGGCCCTGCTTCTTTCATTTGAGAGCTCTGCAGAAATTGCACTCTATACTCATCGCTTCTATTGCTCTCAGCCTGTGAGATTCATAATCGAGAGTCTCGTCATATTCAAATGCTGCTCTACCGAACACCCCTCACGTGTTTCTTGTGAATGTTTGGCGTCGCTGTGCTGCCCTTTCAGCAGCAACCCGTCTGCGAGATTCAGCCGCTTCGAATGTTTCCGTGGCTCTCTGAGATGCCATGTAATTCGAATGCTGCTGACGTCGACCTTGTGACAGTTCTGGTGACTCTTCAGCCTGTTGAGATGTCATATATTCAGCATTCTGTTGACGCCGATATAATGACTGTTCTGGCGTCTCTGTATCCCATTGAGAAGCCATATAAGCAGCATGCTGTTGACGCCGATCTAAGGATTGTTCTGGTGTTTCTGCAGCCTCTTTGGACATAACATACTCAGCATGCTATTGACGTCGAACTTGGGCTTCTTCTTGTGTCTCTGCCGATCTAAGTGCTGACTCACGCACCGCCTACTCAAACCTTCGCATCTCGTCTTGTTGAGATGTCTCATTTCGTCTAGTTATTCTCATAGCTCGAGCTTTATGAAGGTGCGTACAGACATGCTCCGAATGGCGCACCGCACCAGGTCGAGTTCATCGACGCGATCAACAAAAGTTCGCCAATATCTACACCGTGATCGCGGCGATGTGCGATATGCTGTTGCACCCCGTCGTCCACACTTAAGTACGCGACGTGGTGCGGTACGGTATTCGGAGCATGTCTGTACGCACCTTAAGAGCTTTGCGAAACATCAGATCTACGCCTTCGCGGCATTTTTGTAAGTAATAATGAAAACACAAATGTATAATAAATAGCTTCAGGCTTTCACGACCGGATATATTGACATTAAGAGAGTCTTCCGGCTTATTGGCCGTGGTCTATTAGGAATTATTTCACCTAACGTTTCGCCCACAACTGCGGTAGGCATCTTCAGAGGATTCTTGGTCTTAGATTGTAACTCGACCGCTAAATTTCCATATATCCCCAAGGTCACCGATAGAATTGGTAGAATACTAAAAGGGCCACAATATAGAGACTGTCTATAAGCCAACTCGAAAACTTGGCCAAATGATCAGAACTACCAAAGACAAAGTCGACCCACTCTCCCAACCCGGTATTTACAGGATACCTTGTGACTGCGGCAAAGTCTACATTGGTACAACGAAGCGAAGTATCAATACGAGAATTAAGGAGCATGAACGATGCTGTCGACTCAATCAGACAGAAAAATCCGCACTAGCGGAACATGCTCTGACAGATGGACACAATATTGTTTTCTCAAAGGCAGAAGCTATTTCAAACATCAAAACTTTCTATCCTAGGATGAACATGGAAGCCATTGAGATATATAAACATAAGAACAATATGAACAGAAGGGAAGAAACTCCTTTGGTACATAGCGCATGGTTGCCGTTGTTGGAAAAGACCAAAATCAAGCCAATACGAAGTGGAAGCGATGGACCAATCAACATCGCGCGCGTAAACCCACTACCTTCTCCCGCCAATGATCAGGGTATAAGTGGGGCCAACGGATCGAATCCAGCATCACTTTCGGAAATTCAGCGGTCGAGTTACAATGTAAGACCAAGAATCCTCTGAAGATGCCTACCGCAGTTGTGGGCGAAACGTTAGGTGAAATAATTCCTAATAGACCACGGCCAATAAGCCCGGAAGACTCTCTTAATGTCTGTGTAGTATAATTCAAACAAAATATTAATAAAATTCCAATAGCTTCCATACCTAAAAAACTGAAAATAGAATTCTGTAACCTAATAAACAAAGATTCTGATACGATTCAAATTGAAATGTAACGTTATCATTATCTCTATTTCAAATGAACTGACTGAAATTTAAGACGATATCTTCCCTAAGACAATTTAATTCATCCACTATCCATGTATCCACTCTCCACGCATAGGAATAGCATAATAGCAATATGCTCGATTCCTGTTAGACACTCGTATTTAAAACTTTTAACTCCCCTCCATTCCGTCTATGCAATACACGCTCTTGATTCGGATTTCGGATCAATCTTATATTTATTGTGATAACTTTTTAACTATGCGTCCAAATTAATTTATGTAAAAGACTTAGTTCATCTACATTTAGAACTGAAAATGACAAAAAAATCTATTTTGCTATAAGTCATCAGTTCGACAGCTGATAAAAAATTATCGGCAGAACCGGCTGGCCTAAGGGTCATTTTTGCATTTCACCGTGAATCAATTGAAAAAAAAACAACTAGACTACATAACATCAAAACCAACTGGGACTTATTCAGAGACAATATAAAAAGAAACTTGAATCTGAATATTCAACTCAAAGAAACAAAAGAAATCGAAAACGCCACTGAACTATTCATTAAAAACCCACAAGAAGCTGCAAAACTATTTTCCTCCGAATTGAGAACACATAAGATAGTTGAAGACGGTCCGCTAAAAATAAAAAACCTAGTGGCTGAAAAAAGAAGGGCTAGAGCAAAATGGCAACGAACTCACACACCAACACAAAGCGAAAGCTTCACTCATGAAAGCAGAAAACTGAAAAATCAACTCAAACAAATAAAGAACAAAAATTTCAAAAAATATATCACCAATTTGTACAGAACTGATAAGTCTATTTGGAAGCCCAATAAAAAAATCTAAGAAACCTAAAGAACCCGTCCCTCTCACTCGTAAAAATCTATCCGAACCCTGGACAAGAGGCGATGAAGAAGAAGCCATATTATTTGCCTACTCATCTACTGTTTTCAAACCATTTGAGATAGAGATAGAGATAGAGATAGAAAATGACCAATCCAATTCACCTTCAGTGCCCACTCCAATAAAACCATTAACACCTAAAGAAATTGCCGAAGAAATCAACCTAGTGAATCTGAAGAAAGCTCCTTTTATTGGCCCAATCACGAATAAAATATTGAAAGAACTTCCAAAAAAAAGGATTAGTCATGCATACAGTTATGTTCAACTCAATTCTACGGACTGGATATAGGCGGAAATGTCTGAAATGAGCTCTAATACTTATAATGATTCCGAAAGCAGGTAAAAACGCCAATGTCGTCTCGTCATACCTACAGATAAGTCTATTATCTGACATTTCAAAACTCCTCGAGAGGTTGGTCCTTAGATGACTGAATAAAGACCGTCCACCTGAAACTTGGATCCCGGTACACCAATTTGGTTTCAGGCAGGAGCATTCTACCATTCAACAAACGCATCGAATAATTCGAGTCATAAACAATGCAATACAGAACAAACAATGCTGCAGTGGTATATTTCTCGACGTCAAACAAGCGTTCGACAAAGTCTGGCATCCAGGACTGATATACAAAGTGAAGCAGATTCTTCCAGCCTCGTACTCCCGCCATGTCCTACATAAGTGAAAGAACTTTTCAAACTATAGAGAACGAAGAGAAATCTGAGATTTATCCAATAAGAGTAGGAGGCCCCGAAGGAAGTGTTCTGGGTCCGATACTATACTTATTGTACACTTCAAATATTCCCGTAGCAGAAGGTACACAGATCCACAAGTGGCTTCGTCTCAAGTACAAAATCATCTTAATATTTTACAACTGTGGCTGAAAAGATTGACAAATCTAATGAATGAAGCGAAGGCACATCATATTACTCTTTCCATACGAAGAGAAGTATGTCCCCAAATTAAACTTAACAACGTTTCCATTCCCCAAACTAATACCGTCAAATATCTGGGCCTTCATCTGGACAGCAAATTGACTTGGAAACACCATATAATAAAAAAGAAAAAAACAAGTTGACCTTAGAACAAGAGAACTGCAATGGCTAATAGGAAGGAAATTCAGGTTATCTATTGAAAACAAAATATTAATTTACAAAACAATCATTAAACCCATTTGGACATACGGAATAGAACTCTGGGATTGTGCCGCTAAACCCAACATTGCTATTCTACAAAGAAGTCAATCCAAATCTTACGACAACTAGTAAACGCACCCTGGTACGTGACGAACGCACCACTTGTTGCACTCAGACCTGCAGATTATAACTATTCAAGAATGTATCAGTGACAGGGCCACGAAACACCACGACAGATTAGGAGATCATCCAAATCCCACTATGGAACCGCTGCTGGAACGAGTAACTAGAAGACTACGGAGACTCTGGCCAATCGAACTACTCTAATTTATAGACAGGAAATGTCACTGGACGTTGACCTGTTCTGGATCAACACATTAGCTCATAGAAATTGTAAATTTCTATGCTATCTCGTCTCTATCGACTGCTGCAACTCAGCAACGTAGACAGTGGATACATGATATACTAAAAATATTTTTTGTCAAACAGTATCATTCATTATCACGAAGAATAAATGAAAAAATATATTTCCTGAACAATAAAATAAATATAAACTGAAACAAACTAATATTTGTAATGAAAGAAAAGAAATAGGTACCAGGAAACAATAAGTTGTACTGAAATATCTAGTCTTAACTTCACAGATGTGGTTCTATCTACCTGGAGATGTTTCAGAGTACTTTTTGCCAGAAAATCTCAAGCAAAGGCTTTTTTTTCACCCTTAACTGGTATGGTGCTTAACATTTACTTTCAGGGTATGGTAGGGTCAATTTTGACCCTGTGTATTTTTTTATCAAATTTAGAAAAATATAGTTTTTTCTACATCAAGAATTTTTCTTTGGTAATCAAACTACACAGTGAAAATGAATTTATTGTATTCTGAACATGTAGAATGAATAAAAAAAAATTTTTCAGGAACTTTGGAAAAATACTGTAATAAATCTTTGAGAAACAATTGATCACAATTTTGGCACAGTGTTCTGACCGAACATTGATTGTTGCAAACAATTTTTTTCCCATTCAGTACATGAATTGAAATGTTTTTTATCATTGTATGGACATAAAAACACCTAATTTCGTTTTGGAGTCAAATAAAATCTTCGGTTGATTCCACTGACTTTATGACGTGAATGGTATGGCAGGGTCAAATTTGTCCCCAAGCCCGCTTTCACGGTTTTATGCCAGACAAAAAAATTACTAGCGTATATTAGTCATATCAATAAACTAGGAGAATAGCTGGAAGGGGGAAGGAATATGAATCACTCCATTGGCTATGGTCCAGTTTGATTTTAGTAGGGTCAATTTTCCAGAAGAAAAAACCTAGTTAGTTTAAGATCTTGAGCTTCATTGAACACATTCAATGTAATGCTACGAATTGAGTGGTGAAAACCAGATGTCCCTCCACCTAATGGTTGTTTCACTTTAAGTCGATTTAACAAATCCAAAAATCATGTTTTGTTCAAAGTGGCCTCGCAGTTCAAAGTTACCCCATTTTACCGGTAGGTACTCCAAACAAAGTAATCATAGCAGCACGTGATGTCCCATTGTACTACATCAGCAATGAACAGAATACAAAAGAACTGGAAATGATAATCATAGAGGAAATTAAGTACTCGAACAGACAGAAAGAATAGATCAAAATTGAAAGAACATAGCAACGATCAAATGAGAAGAATACTGAAAATTAATGTCAGAAAGAGTGACAAAAAAACGTATATAGCTCAAAATAATCTGAAACTAAGAAAAACGCAGTAAAAGGGAGAGGATCTCTCCAACTCGGAAGAGTAAGGCCTCCCATACTGTTGTTCAGAAAGATAGGTTTGTTTGCGAATGAATTCCCCTGCTATGAAAATGACAACCTCAAAGTTCGGATATCCCGTCTAATTGCATTCAAAAATGGGTATATTGCCCTTGACATTATAAAATTCGTTTGTGGAATTCGGCATTTCATATGATTGTGAGTTTTTTTCTCTGAATCCCATTTTCGTTTGGAGAGGGTTTGTTGAATGACCTGAAGATGAAGTTAATTTTTTCACAACCTACATTTATTACAGTCTGAAAGGACCTATTGTAATTCACCATTTTTTTTGTCATATCAATTATTTTGGGATTTTTACCTAATCCCAAAATGGCTCTTAGAAAACAGAAACCCCAATAAAAAAAACAATCATATTTCCACGACTTTCTGAAAATAGTTATATTGGATATTTGTTCTCCCGAAACAACGCCCAAGGGAAAGAGAAACTACGAAATTTTATTGTATGATAAACGGATTCTCGCCGGTGGACGGAAATATCTTGTCCCAAAAGCTGGGTTATTTATTTTATATCGATTTGAATCGGCAACATTTTCGAATAATGATATGAACATAAAAAGAAAGAGCAATTCTGATGCTCTTTGATATAGATACTCTCCAGATAGGCGCAGAAATGAGTATGTCAACAACTCAAGTCGAGGTATTTGCTGCTAGTCAAGAATGAAAGTCTGTTTCAGACTAGTTCACGGGTTTGTGATACGAATATTCAAAAAAATGATGAATGTACCTGGAGTAATGAGAGATATTCAGGGCTTACTACTATTAAATTAAGGGAAGCAGTGGCGGCCTTAGATTTGGCGAATGGGGCAATCGCCCAGGGCCTCGCTCTTGCATGGGCCTCACGCACCAACTAAAACCAATTTTGAAATTGATTTTGATCCTTAATTATTCATTAGGTTCAATATCCCTGAGTTGCAGGAACGTCCATTAAATTTAATGCCGCCTCAATTCTCCATTAAACGGGGTATCCATGGCTACCGTCTATGGATATTCCGTTTAAGGGAGAATTAAGGCGGCATTAAATTTTAATGGACGTTCCTGCAACTCAGTGTTAGACTGTCAATTAAAATGAAGTATGTTTACTTATGCATTCATCCAACATATAATTGAAAAATTCAATGTATTTGAACATCGCGGCTAGAAACACTTGGCGATCGGAGCTTCAGTTCTTGACGCAACTGGCACTCCACGTCCCCAATCAAACTGATTATTAGTTGCTGTCTCATACAACAGAAAGATGAGAAAAACTTGAGCGATTAAGATTTATAAACGTCAAAACAAATGCACAGAAAAGATGTCATTCTATGTGAGTGACACAAAACCATATTTGATTTCATTTATAATGATAAAAGTTGGAAGGAAATACATTGAACCTTTACTTGAAATACGTATATTGAGTTAGTTATGGGTACTAGGAAGGTGTCAAATAACAACGATCTTAGCTAAAGCCAACATTTCGAAACCATATATATTGATGCCTCTTCAGGGCTAGGAATACAGATCATAATCAAATTATATGAAATGAATGATAACACAACATTTTTTATGAAATGACCAATTACACAGCTACGGTTCGCACTGAAACCCACTTACCAAAGCCAAATTATGCGTTCAATCATTGACTAGGGAAGGAGAATCACAGACAGCGAAACATCGAGAATATCGTTTTTGTATGCGACATCCTTAAGTCATTCGGTTGTTTAATAATTGATATCGCATGCAAAAACGATATTTTCGATGTTTCCTGCCATGTTTCGTGGCCTGTTGTTCCCGTTTTTTAGTTAATTTTTGAACACAACATTTGTCTCTGTTAGCAGACCATATTATGGTATATGTACTGTTTGGTTTTTTATATTGTCGTATTATTTTTTATTCATTTTACCTCAATTTAACCATGATCTGTTTTTTTCCAACCCTGACGAATACATCAAAAACTGGTTGTTAAATTTTGGATCGGTTAAAATTTGCTGATTTAGTTTACACCTTCCTATACCTTTTCAACTTCAAATTGGGACTTATCACATTCAAATTGGGATTAAACAATTTCAAAATGAGAATAAAAACTTCAAATTAGTAAACACAATCGAATTGTGAATAAACACATTCAAAATGGGACTAAACAATCTCATATCTCACATCTCTTTTTTTATACAGAATTGTCACGATTCTGCTACAATCTTTGAAAGTTTGAAGTGTTATTCCTTTTTCTATTATGAGGTTTTTGAATGGATTTGGCCTTTGACCAATTCGTGCAGTAGTTTTTCATAGTGGTCTTCCTTCTATTATGTATTAAAAAATGTTTCTGATTGATTTTTGATGCACAGACTGGAAGAGAAAACCCTAAATAAAATTCAGAAGATTGCAGAGTATTGATTCTCACATTTTTCAACGAAATCGTTCATAAATATACACCATTGCATTTTTTTTCTCATTTCGATTCTGAGTTACTTCAGAACAATTCTCTAGAAATATATAATAAAACGACATTTTTCAATATGGAATAGTTCAGTGTCAATATAAATTTGTTTAATTCCAATTTGATTGTGATAACCATTTTGAAATTGTTTAGTCTCATTTTGAATGTGTTTATTTCCAATTCGATAGTGTTTACCATTTCGAAGTTGCTTATTCTCATCTTGAAATTGCTTAATCCCAATTTGAATGTGATTTGTCTCAATTTGAAGAATGAAAGGTATAGTTGCCATTAATTTACTGTACATTATGTTGGGAGGAAGTGACCCCAGTTTCAATCTGTAACAGTAGGACCATAGGATGATATTGATGGACATGAATTGAACGAAGAACTGAATAATGTTCATCAATATGTATGAAAAATAACGACATAATTATGTCGGTGCTCAAATTCATAATAGAAAAAAAATCAACTGAAGTTGAGCCCACTATCGATATAGTCCTGAGAATTATTGCTACAACACCACTTGCTATTCTTTCATCCGATAATGATGAAGCTCATTCGTTTATAGATTTTTGTGTTTTAATTGAAGATTTTTTAATTTTGGAAAAGCCCCAAATATCAAGTTCAAAACTCGGCCACCACCGAAGGGGGGTTATCATATACGCCGTCGATTGTCCAATCTTCTACTGATGCACTCCTCGAGAGCATGGAGGTCATTATTACCAAATCTTTCCAAACATTGTTCTTACCTGTTCTTGAAGAAATGAGACTTGAAATCTCTAACCTCAAAAATGAGGTTTCCAAACCTCAGAGCTGAAAAAGCAGAACTTCTGAAAAGCATCAACTGTTATGAATCGAAAAAACAGTCTGAGGCTAAAACTGAAACGTTTACCGATATACTCAAACCTAAAGAAACAAGTCCATGGGTGGTAGGTACATCGAAACCTAAGAAAGTTGAAAGACTACAGGATACTAGTATTCCTTCAAAATCAACAGAATCCGAACCTAAATCTGATAATGATTCGTGTATGGACACTCACAAGCCACAAAATAAAGAAGTTCATTTCATCCCCGTGAGGAGCATAAAAACGAGAAGAGCTGACAAGAGTATTGTTGGAAATGGTAAACCGGAACTTTTGTCAATGAAAGGAGCCCCTAAATATGGATATCTACATGTTTGCAAACTAGATTCCACCTTGAGGCTCGAAGTTCTGGAAAAATACCTCAGCAAAAATGGTTTCAATGGCGTTATCTGTGAGAAATAAGAGTCCAAAAGACCAAACGAGTATTCATCCTTCAAGTTGACTGTGCTGGCAGTGAAGTTCGAAGAAAGGAAGAATCCCAATTTGTGGCAGGAAGGTAGCAAATTTAATAATTTTTTTTCCGTCTCAAAAGCAGAAAACAATAGATCTGAAGAAAATTGGATAATTCTCCATCAGAATGTGCAATCTTTGAAAAATTGCATATTCAGAGTAGAACAATTTGTAAATAAGCATAACCCATATTTTGTAGTAATCACAGAGCACTGGCAAAGTACCGAAGAACTCGAATCATTAAATATCAGTGGTTTCAGGTTGGATCTGAATTTTGTAGACCGATTGGCTGCCATGGTGGATGCGCCATTTACTGTAACACTGAAATATCATATAAGGAACGTTTGGATCTTATAAATAATAACATTCCTTATGTTTTCACATGCTCTGCAATAGAAGCATATATTAACACGGTCAAATATGTAATTATCTCTATAGATCGGCCTTATTCATATCCTAGAAGTGATATCAATGTAGGTATTCTTTGAGAGAATTAACCAACTTTTTTCAAACCTTACAAATTGCACTGTTATTGGTTCATGAACCAACGAGAATAATACCAACTTCGGCTACTTGTCTCGATAACTTCATAACCAACCTGATAAATTGTGAAGCCGTTGTGGCCCCGACGCATCTATCGGACCATACCGCCTCATTACTGTCATTTCCTATTGGTAAAGCTCAATCCAAGACTGTAAAGAAGCAAACTCGTCTTATAAATGAATCAACTATTCAGGATTTTCCGAAACTTCTTTCTCTTGAAGATTGGGATGCGCTGATGTGGAGAATCTTTTTCGATAAGTACAAAACTTTATTTGATGCAGCTTTTCCTTTGGTCGTCATCCGGGGTTCATCCTGCAGAAAATACATAGACAACTCACCAGAGATTCGGAAGCTCAAAGTAAAATTGGACTGCTTGTACACAATTAGGTACTCTTACTCGCCCAGAATTCATCAACTCATACCGTGATACTAAGAATATATATGACTATACCATCAAACGTAATAAAGAAAAATTCATAAATGATCAAATCAGCAATTCAAACAACAAATCGAGTATGATCTGGAAGATTATTAATGAATCAAAGCTGCAGTCCCGCAATCCGCAGAACTGTAAATGAATGATGTTGACCTGAATTCTACCAATAAAATTAGACAAAATCCAAATTCATTCTTCCTCTTCGAAATATCTCCAGATGAAGTAATCCGCACTGTTAGATCCATGAAAAATAATTGGTCTCTTGGATATGACGGAATACCGTTAATTGTGATCAAAAGGTCCATTAATATAATCTCGAAGCCTTTAGCGCATATAATGTTTACAGCATTTAGAGATGGTGTTTTTCCAAGCTCCCTCAAAATCGCAATTGTAAAGCCTGTCTTCGAGAAAGGAAACAAAGGAGATCTCGGAAATTACCGACCTATAAGTTTACTCACTTCATTCCCCAAACTATTCGAGAAAGTTTTGGTGAATAGGTTTCTGAACTTTTATCATAAATTTAATGTCTTCTCTAATTTTCAACATGGATTTCTCAAGTCAAGGAACACAGAGACAGCGATCTATGAACTGACCAGGTCTATTCTGCGAGCGTTGGAGGGGAACCTCATTCCTATAGGACTTTTCCTGGACTTCTCCAAGGCTTTCGATTGCGTAGATCATGAAAGGTTATTGAGAAAATTATGGTTTTTCAGAATCAGGGACAACCAACTGTATCTGGTGCGGAGCTACTTGGAATTCCGGGTTCAGAGAGTTTCCGTTGAGATTGATGGTGTTGTCTACACTTCATCAGATGAGACACTGAGTGCGGGTGTCCCTCAAGGTGGAATTGCCGCACCTTTGCTTTTTTTGATTTATATCGACGACTCAGCTGACAATATTCTTCTCGGGGAAACCGCAGGGAACGACGATGTTCAGAGGACACTAAGTACAGAGCTCGATAATAGGATGAGTGTGGACATGGTACTGTATGCAGATGATACCACTATTCTAAATAAGGCCTCCAAAGTATCTGAAGTAGTCGATCTTACTCAGAATTATCTTCAGGGTATCGAAAAGAGGTTCAAATAATAATATTTATTTTCCCTACTAATAGCAGGGAAAAAATTTTCTTTTTTCAATAAAAAATTCCTAGAGCAGGAACTAATAGACGGATTTCATTGTGTGATTATTATTGTCATGAACAGGGGTCGTTGTGGCTTCGTTCAGCCTTCCGGAACTTCGACCGCAAGGATCATTTGTTCTTATTCATTGTGTGATACATTTTCGTGTAGACAATCAGATACTCTACGAAAATGACTGCTACGATATTTCGATAAAACGGCCCCTTCAAAAGTTATTCGATTCGATTTTACTATTGAGGTATTTTTGAAGAAAAAAATTATTCAGAAAAATCCATTCTGTTTGTTTTCGCGAAAATCTATTTCTTATTATCTTCAGGGTATCGAAAAAAAGCATCTGTGAAGATATTAGCTTCGAATATTAATATTTAGAGGTCGCTCAGCGATATATATATATATATATATATACATATATATATATATATATATATATATATATATATATATATATATATTTGTAAGTCCCGGAATCAGAGATCTTAAAGGTGAAATCAGACAATGATTGATGCAGAAAAAACTGTAATAAACAAAATATTATTCTGAAGTACATATTCAAAAGGGTTTATAATTAAAACACAAACCTGATTCAATACAATTGTCGAATTGATCAACTTAATTAACAATTTCACAATTATAACAGCTATACTCGTTTTGAACATATGACATATGTCTCATAGACATTTATCAACGGAAGTAGAATAAGTTTGACGCGGTTTTCAAACTAACATCCGCCCTTTTTGACAAGGATGTTACTGACCCCTTGTATGGGACTAACTTACTCGCATGATATAAGCTATCGCTCTTTCTGTATCTACTAGCAATACCATAAATTACATCTGAAATTTTTTTCTTAATTTTGAATGGTCCTATTCTGATAGTATCTAGTTTATCTCTGGTCATTTTGTTCTTGTTCTGAACATATACTAAATCTCCTACTTTATATTCTATTTTTCTTGTATTCTCATCATACATTTTTTTATTTTGTTCATGTATTTTCTTTGAATTTTCATAGGCTATTTTCTTATTAATTTCCCAATTCCCTTCATTGTTTTTCTCTAATGATTCAGGTAGAATAGAACTTTTTTTCCGGTTAATAAATAATTCGGAGTGTAACCAGTAGAACTGTGGATTATGTTATTATAATCAATTATATATTTCTCTGCTACTACTGGCCATGATTTATTTCTATTTTCAAATATCTTGCACCTCATTTTATTGACTAACGTTTGATTTGTTTTTTCATTTAGACCGTTCGAAAATGCACAGTCGCTTGCTGTAAATATCAAATTAATTCCTTGATCATTAACATAATTCTTAAATTGTGTAGAATTTATGCCAGAGTATTGGTCTGTTAGTATTGTTTTAATTGTCCCATGTTGTTCTACTTTTTTAACTAAATTTATGAAATCCTCAGCAACTTGAGTTTTTGATGTGCTTATGAAAGCGAATCTCGTGAAATGATCAACTATTAAATGCATATATTTTTTTGTGCTTTTGCCTTTTAAACCTCCTATTGTATCCAATGAAACTATTTCAAAAGATTCCTTTGCCGGACCTGATTGAGACAAAGGTGCTCTGAAACAACCAATTCTAGTTTTATTTTTTTTTTAAACTTCACAAGCACGACATGTCATCTTGATATGTTTTATACATGTTTTTAAAATAGAATTTATGACAAATAATAAGAATTAATTGTTTGGTTCCAATATGTCCCTGTTCATTGTGTACTTTTTGTACCAGAGATTTTCCAAAGTCTTCTGTTACCCATACCTTTTCTCTGTTATTTAGAGTTTTATATATGATATCATTTTTAATATTGCACTTGTCATCTAGTTGTAAACTTCTTCGGTTATTTTTTATATCCTCAGTTGTAAAGAATTAATTGTTCTAATTATTGAATTTTCATCACATTTTCTTCTTGGTTCTAGAACAGGATTCCTTGATAAGCAATCTGCTTCTAGATTCTCTGCTCCTGGATTATATACTATGTCAAATTCAAATTGTGATATATAATTTATTATGTGAATTAGTTCTGGATCTTTACTTTTCTTAATATTAAAATTTTCTAAGGGTTTGTGATCTGTGAATATAACGAATTTTTTTCCTATTAAATAATATTGCCAATATAATAGCTTCTTTTATTGCTAAACATTCAATATACATTGCTTTTTTCGTTTTTTGGGAGTCATTTAATTTTCTTGAGAAGAAAAATACTGGTTTCAACACCTCATTTTCTTGAGGTTGTTTTAATACTGCTCCAACTCCCTCCATACTCGCATCAGTTAATATTTATATATTAATTATTAATATTTATATAATAATTGGGGCTTCTGGATCAAATATAGCCAGAGCTGGACCAGCGCATAAATATTCTATTACTTTCTGAAAACTTTTCTGACATTTTTCTGACCAGTTGAACTCTATGTTTTTTCTTAATAAATTATATAGAGGTTCCAGCATTGTAGCATGATTTGGTATATATTCTACATAGAAATTTATTTTTCCTAAAAATTGTCTAACATTTTTGTTTCTTTGTGGTACTGGAAATTCTTTAATGGCAATCAGGTTATCGTTCATTGGTTTTATATAGTTATCACATATTTCATGGCCTAGGTAAATTACTTTGTTACTGGCAAATACACATTTTGACAAATTTAATTTAAAACCCTGTTCTTGTAGTGCTTCCAAAGTTAATTCTACTTGTTTTAAATGATATTCATAGTTTTCTGAGTGAATTAGAATATCATCAATATAGTTCACAACAAATTCTTCTAGCTTATTCTCTCTTAAAAACTGGATAATGTTCTCTGAAAAATTGCGGGTGAGGACTTCAAACCGAATGGCAAACATTTCCATTGCCAATGGCCTTGATGGGTTACAAAAGCTAATTTGTACTTGTCCTTTTCTCGTACTGGTATCGACCAAAACGCCGAGTTCACGTCCAGTTTTGTGAAACATTTACAATTTCTAGCACGTACTTTTAAATCGTCAATCCTAGGGAACGGTTGACTTTCAGGAACAAGTATTTTGTTTAAATCTGTAAAGTCTATACACAAGCGAGATTTTTTTCCATCTTCTTTTTCATAAACCATTGTCACTGGAGCTGCATAAGGACTGCATGACTCTTCGATCAAATCAGCTTTTAATAATTCATTTATTTGCTTTTCTATTTCAATTTCATCTTGAAATGAGCATCTGTATGGTTTTCTTGAAATGTATTTATTCTCTTTCAATTTTATAGTTGCCTCGTACCCCTTTATTATTCCGATATCAAATTTTGTTTTCGCAAATATATTATCGAATTTTTCAAAATTATTTGTATATTATTAGGCAATTTTTCATTATTCGGTAGTTCATTCAAATTTACTTGTTCATCTTTTTCTATTTTACCTTTTCGTGTAATTTTTTAATTCTCATTTTGACATAGCCTAATTTTTTTTTATTAAATCCAGTCCTAGTAATAAATCTTCTTTGAAAGTCTTGTTTTTGATTATGAAAAATGAAAAATCACTTTCTATACTACAAATTTTCATTTTAAGTGTAACAGTGCCTTCAGCTTTGGCTATTCCTGCTACTCCTTTTATATTCTCCTCCCCACTTATTATACTTTTCAACATATTCATATTGTTTAAAAATTCATAATTTACTAGTGAAATGTTAGACCCTGAGTCGTATAGACCCACAGCAGGTTTATCATTCACTAATACATGTAATCTAATAAGGGGGAGAACTATTCGTTTTTTGCCTCTTCTGAATTTGCCATAGCATTTTCCAAATCTATATTATTTACTACTTTAATATTATTATTCTTCTTGTAACCTGATTTTTGTTCTTTAATCTGCACATATTTTCAGGGTGGAATCTATTAGGAAATCCTAACTTTTCACAGTTTGAACATGGTTTATGTAAAGGTGAAGTTTTATTGTTTTCTTTTTTTTTATCATTAAGGTGACCAAATTGTTTTAATTTCGACATCAAATCCTCTATTGTTCCCAATGTTTTTCTCTCTATTCTACTTTGTATGAAATTTGGCAAACAGATAACAATTAAGTTGATTTGAGAATTCAACGAAATGTCTTCGTCTACTTCCATTAATAAATTTCTTTTCTTAAGTGCAAAATCCAACAATGATCCATTCAAATACATAAAATTATATGCATATGCTATGTCAGTCCAGGACTGTACTGAGAAAGTGTCTATGAAAGAATTATTCCATAAATCCCAATCGTTTAAACTATTTTCTTTTAAAAAAACATTGAACCAATTTACAGCAGAATCTGTTAAAAATAACCTCAAAGTTTCTCCATATTTATCTTGTGAGATTCCCACTCTAGTACACTCCTGAACAAACAATTTTATCCAATTACTGGCTTTAAAATTATTCCCATTGAATTTTTCTATGATCATATCCTTTGATAACGATCTGGTAGATTTTTCTAGAATACCTGACTCGGTTTATTTTTCTAACATTGATACCTCTTCTAAATATTCCTCGTTGAAAACAATATTTCCCTCTCCATCCATGTAAATACCTTGTAATTCTGCATTCAGAGTGATCATCACGTTGCGGAATTTATTTCTTATTTTCAGACTTTTTACAACATTTTTGACAAAATCATTATCAAAAAGTTGCTTATGATGTGTGCTGCTTTGTTTATCTTTGGGAAATTGAAAAATTTCCGGTTGATTCAGGAGTTGTATAGTTTTCACCTTCCCTATAGTGTGCTTGGCATCATAACCAGCCCCGGATGCAAACCGGAATTTAGCTTTGTTCTTCATTGTATTGAATTGTAAGTCTCGGAATCAGAGATCTTCAAGGTGGAAATCAGACAATGATTGATGCAGAAAAAACTGTAATAAACAAAATATTATTCTGAAGTACATATTCAAAAAGGTTCATAATTAAAACACAAACCTGATTCAATACAATTGTCGAATTAATCAACTTAATTAACAATTTCACAATTATAACAGCTATACTCGTTTTGAACATATGACA
Organism: Hippodamia convergens; assembly: GCA_038502775.1. Taxonomy (NCBI): domain Eukaryota; kingdom Metazoa; phylum Arthropoda; class Insecta; order Coleoptera; family Coccinellidae; genus Hippodamia; species Hippodamia convergens. The sequence goes on along the minus strand of JAVSIQ010000125.1, from coordinate 136,593 downwards.
TATGTCTCATAGACATTTATCAACGGAAGTAGAATAAGTTTGACGCGGTTTTCAAACTTACATATTCTTATGAAAAAGAGAGCTAAAATAATACAATAAATGTTGAAACAAAAAGTACCTAAGCTGAGTTGAAAAAAGAACGGGGTATCATAACATTCTTCGTATGATACTATAGAATTATACGATATTATCATCACTAGTATCATACGATATTATACAGCCAGGGGGAAAAAACCTCAGCCGAAAAAATCTTTCTCTTCGTAAGAAAAATTACATAAAATATTAAATATCAGGAAAATCTTGAGAGACATCAGTGTGATTTTTATTTCCGCTGTTGATAGCAGGAAAAAGTTTTCTTTTTTCAATAAAAAATGTTTTCTTCACGAACCAATTGACGGATTCCACTGATTGATACATTTTCGTGTACGGAACTAGATGCTCTACGAAAATGTCTCATACGATATTTCGATAAAACCGCTCGTTCAAAAGTTATTCGACCTTTTTCTACAAAAATACCTCTATATTAATACCTTATATTGAGGTATTTTGGAAAAAAAGTTCAAATAAGTGGTTTTATAGAGATATCGTATTGAACATTTTCGTGGAGTATCTAGTTCCCTTCACCAAAATGTATCATACAGTGGAATCCGTCTATTGGTCCGTGAACAAAAAATTTTTTATTGAAAAAAGAATTTTTTTCCTGCCATCAGCAGCGAAAATAGAAACTGTCGATGAGCGACCTCTAAATATTAATATTCGAAGCTAATATTTTCACAGACGGCTTTTGTCGATGCCCTGAAGATGATTAGAAGGCAGGTTGCGTGAAAACAAATAAAGTCGATTTTTTTGAATAATTTTTTTCTTCAAAAATACTTCAATATTAGCATCGAATCGAATAACTTTTGAAGCGGCCGTCTATCGAAATATCGTAAGGGTCATATTTGTAGAGTATCTGATTGCCTACACGAAAATGTATCGCACAAAGAAATTAGCGTATTAATTTGTGTTCTAGGAATTTTTTATTGAAAAAAAGAAATTTTTTCCCTGCTATCAGTAGGCAAAATAGAAATAATTGATGAGCGACCTCTAAATGTTATTATTTGGAGCTGATATTTTCTCAAAGGTCTTTTTTCGATACCCTGAAGATAATTAGGGGGGTTTTGTGAAAACAAAAAAAGTCTAATATATATTTACTTTTATAATTTCCAATCAACGATGGGATATGGTATAATAGTGTGGAGAAATAGTTCTGATGTCAGCAAAATATTCATCATTCAAAAAGGAACGTTGAGGGCAATGCTTCACTTATCCTCCAGAAGTTCTTGCCGGGGTCTATTTAGAAGAGAAGGTATTCTTACGGTTTCTGCACTATACATATATTCTAAGAATCCTAGTATTCCTTCAAAAGAACCAAATATACTATGAGAAATATCGAAACTTGGCTAGACGTGTTCATTCTTACCACCTTCCAAAATGCTCACTCACTCTGACGCAAAAAAATGTTGAATATATGTGCCTCTCACTATTCAATAAACTTTCAAAGAAACTCCAGATATTAACAGACTGCATTTCAAATTCAGGAGAGAAACTCGGAAACTTCTAATAGACTTAGAACCTTACAATATAGTGGATTACTTCAATCACAATTTTCTCAATAGAGCTGTAGACATATAAGTTGATATAGTTGTATTTTGCTATCCTTTTTTTCTCATATTTGACCTGTTTTCTTTCCGCAATGTGAATTCTATCATGAAAATTATTATTATTATTATTATTATTATTATTATTATTATTATTATTATTATTATATGTTTTTCCTCAGCCTTCGACTGGTAACAGAAGCTGCGGGTTATACCAAAACAGCACTTTATCTGGATTATGTTTTAAGATTCAGGGTGGAGCGGACCATATGGCATGTGCTCAGAATGACTGACCTCTGCAGCAATATAAAGGTTATCAGGGAGGTTAAATAACTTAAGGCATTCAAGCAGGTTCTTTGGGATAACTCCTGTGTTAGACAGGACCACTGGAATGATGGTGTATTTCTTGTATCCCCACAATCTCGGAATTTCTTCAGTAAGTTCCACGTATTTCGAAGATTTCTGAGTGATAGTGTCTTCTATATTGGGTGTTTGGAACTGCTATATCTAATAAATAGACTTCCTTATTCTGTTTATTCTCTAAGAGAATGTCTGGTCTATTATGCCTGATTGTCTTGTCAGTGAGTATTGCCCGATCATAGTAGAGACGATACTCTGAACTTTCTAGTACTGCTGATGGACTGTACTTATAATATTATTATTATTATTATTATTATAACTTTTTGTTCAGAGTTGCCACAGTAAGAGGTTACTGATGATTTTTGACATCAGGTTAGTATCCGGTCATCAAGGAGTTAGATACATACTCAAATCAAATCAAATCAAATATGTTTATTAGTATCACAACAATCAAATACAATAATTTACAATTCCATTCTATATAAATAAACATAAACCTGAAATTTCACAAAGGAATAATTTCAGCGTGTGGACTTAAATTAATCTATATTATAAACTAGCTATCTACCATAAACCACATAATAAATCACACAATATCCTAATTTGTACCAACTATGTTACCTTCTATTCTTATTCATTTTTTATATCTATTAAGTTCTTTATAATTGTACGATCCGTTTCCCTCAAAAAATTTTTTTAATAGAATTTTGAACTTTCTTTTATTTTCTGCATTCTTAATCAGTATAGGTAACCCATTCATCACACGAGGACCTAAGAAAATAAAGCAACGTTGACCTATCTTTGGTATATTGTTATTCTTATGTCTTGTGCTGTGAATGTGTTCGATCTTAAGCCAATTCTTTTTACATTTGAATTGATATAAACTGAGGGACTGAAAGTACAATTGCCTCAAATCAAAGAGTCCGCTTTCTTAGTACAGTTGATCAGTTGGATAACGATAACCTCTTCTGAAAATTACTTTAATTATCCATTTCTGGGCGATTTCAACCTTCTTTAAACAACAAGAATACATTCCACCCCACGCAAATGACTCTGTACAAGAGCATTGTAAACTAATTTCATTTGGGGGATATCGCAAAAAGTTCTACAAAATTTTATTTTCGAAAGAAGTGCTCTTAGTTTTTGTGATAGCTTCGTTGCTTGTATATTCCAGTGGACATAGCTATCTATATAAATTCCTGAATATTTTATATAATTCGTAACGTATATTTCTGTTCCTTCATCCTGTTTACAAATTTTCAATTTGTCGTACTTCGGTAGCGTATGGGTTGATCTACTAAACATTACGAATTTCGTCTTTTCCATATTTAGTGTTAGATGTTTACTATGAAAGAAAGAAATTGTATTCCCGAAGTCGTTTTCTACTTTATTTTTCAGATTTGCCCATGTTCTATCTCTATAGAATACAGCAGTATCGTCTGCAAAACTTACTACTTCCCCTTATGTTAAATTCTACAAGTCATTTACATATATTAAGAACAATAACGGACCTAGTAATGTTCCCTGAGGAACTCCAGAATATTCTCAAATTCACTTTGATATTCACCTATTTGTACTGATTGAGCTCGATTTGATAAATAACTGCCCAGCAGATCCAAAACCTTCCCTCTAAATCCCATGTTTTACAAACTCGTTAAGTTCATCGTGACATACTGAGTCGACTGCCTTAACAATATCTATGAACACGCACATTGCTGGTATAGTTTCATCGATAGCTTCATAAATTTTTCCAGTCAAGCATGCAATGGCGTCTTGAGTTGACGTACCCTCCCTAAAACCAAGCCGTATGGTCAGAAATTAAATTATATTTATTTAAGAACTCAACCATTCTTTTCTTTTATAATTTCTTCGAAAATCTTTGAAACTGCGGTTAAAATAGATATTGGCCTATAGTTTTGGCATGATGTTCGTTCGCCTGATTTATATATCGGAATAACTATAGATTTTTTTAAGCAATTTCAAAACGTACCTGTTTCAATACAGATATTAATTAGATGGTTCAAAGGTTTGGTGATGTATTGTGAAATGAGTTTGAGAGTTTCCGAATACCATCTACACCTACAGATTTTTTAACTTTTAGATCCATAATGATATCGTAGATTTCATTTTCCGTTGTTTGTGAGAATATAATTGAATTCGCACAGAGTTTACGTTTATATTTGTATTGTTTTTGTTTTTATCTTGTTCGCTTAATTTTTAGCTACATTCACAAAATAATTACTAAGAGTTTCGGCTATATCCTTTGGTTGTGTGATGATCCCACTGTTTGAAATTAGTTTTCGTATATCAACAATCTTATGTTTATTTTCACTGAATTATATCAATGTTTCCCACAGCTTATAAGGATTATTCAAAGTTTGATTAATTTTATTCTTATAGAAGTCCTTAGTTTTCTGGATCAAATATTTTAGTTTATTCGAATAATTTCTGAACTCTTGGTTTAGACTGATACTATGAGGGTTACTTCTATATTTCTTGTATAAATCATTTTTTTATTGATGCATTTGATCAAACCTCTTGTTACCCACTCTTTTCTTTTCCGCTCATTTCCTTGAATTTAATATTTCGTGTACATATTTCAATATAGTTTCTCAATATTTGCAAGAACGAATTTGTAGCAGAGTGTCAAAAAATACTTCATTCCATGTTTCTTTAATTAAATGTGACTTCAGTTTGTTATAGTTGATAACTTTTTTCGTATTGGCCTTTTTATATGGTATTGTTTGTTTTTGTGGTAATATTAATTTTAAAACTATAGGTTTGTGATCCGTAACCATAAAATCGACTATAGCAGGGAAAACTAATTCTGAAGGGATTGCCCCACTCAGAAATATGTGATCGATGCATGAATTCATCTTTGTTGGTGAATTTATTAGTGGTTGGAAACCTGCTTCTGCCATGACGCTGAGATACTCTTCTTTAATACTAGTTTCAACAATAAGATCTATGTTTATATCTCCAATTATTATTGCAGTGTGATTTGTAGAAGTGCAGTGTGTTTTCTCAATTTTGAATCAAATTATGCACATCTTGAGAGGGCGATCTGTATAGTGCGATAATATCTTTATTCAATAAACATAACCTCATTTTTATGGCTGTAACATATCCTATTTTAACTAGTTCATATTCAAATCTATATAATCTCTTACATACACTAATACTCCGTCATTTCTATTTGAATTCCCTTCATTGTGAACCATTTTATAACCTTGTAAATTGTACATTCCCAAATCAGAGTCCTTGAAAGTTTCTGTCAATACTATACAATCCAGCTTATATAAACAATCAGATACAGAAACTTTAAATTCATCAAAATTCTTCTTATATTATTATGTATTATCGAAAATGAAGACTGACTACCGCTATCTATAAAACAACCTAATTCCGTTTTATCAATAACCCTATCTATATATTCTGTATAACAAAAATTATTAATCTACCTATTCATAACGAGTAACGAGAAATCTTACATACAATTTTTTTTCTTACCTATTTAGATCTTCCTCTGAAGTTATTGTGATCGACTTAGAGTCCTCATTCTTCCTAATGAAAATATTTCCATCTTTGATCCATACATATTTGTAGTTTTGTTCTCGCTTGAATTTATGTACCACTGCATATAATTCCGGTTTCCTCTGTCATGAATCTTCATTTATATATATGATTTCATTACCCTCCATTCCACAGTCTTCTCTTGTTGAAGTTTTAATTTTTCTACATCTATCAATAATCGATCTTTTCATTTTTTCAGTTTTGAATTTTACTAATATTGGGAAATTTTCCTCTTTTGATATTCGAGCTGAAGAAAAATCATTATCGTTTATAGGTACACCAAGTTTTTCTAATATCTTCTTTACTAATTCATTAGGGTTTTCTTGATCAAGTTTGGTGCATTCATTATGACGATATTATTCTTCCGTTTATCATGTTCAACACTTTCAAATTTAATTTCAAGATTTCTTATTCTTCGGTTGGCATCTAGTAAATTTTTAGTGTTTTCCTGTATTTGTTTTCCCATTTCTATATTTTACCTTCTCAATTCTTCATAAGAGTCGGATATGAACTGAAGTGAAGCCTGTATTTCCTTCTTGAACGCTTCTATGTTTTTTTAGTCAAAATTATTTAGTTTCGCTTCATTTCATTCATTAAATCAGCAGTTGTAATGATTTCATTCGGACTGTTCTTCATCCTCATCTGAGCTTTCCACCCCTTCAACCGATCTTCTACTTCGGATATTACAATCAGGACATTTCTGTGTTTTGTAACAATTTGATATCCTCGATATTCAATTTTGAACATGCAAACACAACCACTTTCTGCAAGATTCATAGCAAGATATTTTATATCCATTTCTTGCGAATTTTTTATCGCATTTACCGCATTTGTTGTTTTCAATGATTTTTGCTGGTGATAGTTTCTTTGACGCGTTTCTCTTACCCATTTTCTGTTTGTTTACGTTTATATATTATTTTGTTCGTGACGTTTTTATCTTCAAGATGTGCACTCACGCAGATGTTGTTACTGTACGACGTATTAGAGAATTTCTTGAGTTTTCTAAGTTCTTGAAAATTTTCGTTGAAGACTAATGAAAACTTAGGAAAAGTAACCTAGTTTTAAAGATTGGTTCTTTAGCTTCAATTTAAACTAAATTCCAATATTTTTCACTTGGTAATAACGTTAGGAATTTCACTTTATTCAGGAGGATAAACAGTCGTGTGTCGTTCGAACTATAGCCACACCTATAGATTTCATATTCGGAGATACACTCTCCATTTGCAATACATTTGCTGGTATGAAACGCGCAGTTTTAACGTTGCATATAGCACCCTTGAAAATTAACGAAATTGTATTGTATTGTATGCCATCTGGGTTAATCGATAAGGTACTCTAATGAACTCTAATGAACGAAATTGTATTGTATTGTATATTTTCATGCCATCTGGTTGATCGATAAAGTACTTTGATCGTGAAAGGAGTCTCTCGAATACATATTCAAGTACAATTTCTAAAGTATATCCATCCAGAACTGATAGTGGCAGTAAACCTGCAAGGTTATGAATATTTTCATTGGCTCCCGTTTAGTGCTTTCTCCGCCTTCTCCAGATCTATATTAGGTACGACAATTAAGTGATTTATTTATGAATATATATTTTAAAATTATTGGTAGTTTTTGATTCATTGTATGTACTTACAAAGTCGGCTATAATCTGGTGGCACGGTAGTGCCCTCGCCAACACGAGCCTAGCGAAGCGCGGCGCCGGGGCACTACCTATCTTTTATCGAAGTATTTCGTCGTATTTTGAACACTCATAACTTGAGTTTGGGATATAGTAGATGAACAAAATTTTCAGGATACAATGCAAGTAGTGAACTCATAAAAAGTGCAAAGATTTAAGTGCATAGCTTCACTTCAGATTTTATAGAAATCTAAAAACCCCCGATTTCGTCAGTCACTCACTGATGATTATACAAACTTTAAGGGTACTTCCCGATGTCCTATCAAGTAGAAATTTGGTATATAAGCAAGATTCAATACACAAACAACGGAAAAATTCTTAAATTTGAAACTTTCACCCCCATCCCTTAGGGGATGTATAAGTTTGTATGATTCCATTGTCGATGTATGAATATTATTTATAATGCTTTTTTCCGTACTACTAAATGCACGTAATTTTGACCGCTTTTTTGAAGTAAATTCCTGGGCAGAATCTGTAGAACTCGACATTGTCTGTAACTCGCAATATATTCGATCGAACGCGCCGATATGGGCAATCACCATGAAAGATATTTATCGACTGAACTGAAATCTGATTTATCTATCTAGAGTATGATAAACATGGAAACATAATTCTTCGGAAAATCTGAAATCTTGAACATTGAACAATAAACTCGGTTCTGATGAATTTGGCACCGACTTGTTGTTTTGAAGCCCTATCGCCTCTCGATGGATGAAGTGTAGTGTAAAACTCAACAAGCACCAGATGCGCCGGCATCTTTTTTTGTTTCTTAATTCTGATAAATTTTGAGATTGGGAATCCTTGTTCAGCTAAGTTTGCTTTAATTTATTCCTGCGTTATTTCGGACTACAATTAGGTCAGCGCAATCTAGTTGTTCCGAAGTAATTCAGAAAATATCTGAATGCGCCTATGCTAAATAAGATGATTTAGAAACACGTAGTCAGTTGGGTTCAGCGGTTGAGTAAGAACCGGGAGGTATCGAGATACGTCTTTTTACATAAAATTTAATTTTCCTAAACGAATAATCAATTTTGAGAGACACGTTTTGTACAATATACAATTAACCAGAGAGACTTAAGATCATATGCATAATCATCACAACTAGAGAAAACTACCACCATGTACGGTGAGTAGATTGAACACACTTACTCAACCTCAAAAAGCGATTGCACGTTGTAATTTATAATTTATTAAAAATTGTACGATTCAGCTGGCCTGATGATGGTTTATGAAAGACAGAAACCGATCGCTAAAGAATTATATTGTCAGTGTTTTTTATTACCCACCCCCTCCAAATTTTCTGTGCTTAATTTTTCATTAGATTTTCTTGGGATTGGAAATCATTATCCTTTTATTATTCTCAATGGAAACTATTCCAATTTCCTCCCCAAAAATAAATCCACGAGTCGAATATGGTAATTATAAAAATTGTTTCCGAATGATTTCACTGAAACAGTGTCGACCACTATAGAAGACAAAGAATTCTACACACCCAATATGCGGTTCGTCAAAAAATGTTACCTTCACACTTCATCTCAGTAAAAGAAATTCCAAGTTTCCGCTAATGCACTCAGAAGATATGTGATTACAGCCCCGTTCGACAAAAAAAGATCAACTTTATAAATCAGACTTTTGGCCAACGGGTGTAGGAATAAAAAGATTTGATTTCACAAAACATAAAGAGTTCCTTGCAAATGAAGGAGCGAATTATATGCAATAACAAATAAAGTCAGTAATATTTGCAATGAATGTCTCCATCAGTGTGTTCAACTATTATCAGGGGAAGGTAAACGAAAACACACTATGTTTTAGAATGATACTCTATTGGCGATCGATTTCGGCAATTGCCATCATCAGGCCAGCTGAAAAATTATACAGGAAAATATAAAATGGTTTTTTTTAAGTGTAATAAGATTCAGTTTGTGCATATTTTGGTCTTAATGCATAAAATATTTGTTTATTTAACGGAAATGTTCCCTCCATTTTTTTAGGTTAGAGGCATGCTCACCGTCAATGCAGTATGAATGTCCAAGCTTTATCATATGATTATTGTTCTACGGTTTTATCCATTCACAATAATTACAATTTATTGAAGATATGTCCCGAATATTATTTCGATAGTTCCTCGTTGGGTCCTTTCCTTTCTTTTTATTTCTCGTTTTGGGATTGAATGTTCTAGAAAGAGGATACGGAAGTTAGGGAAGTAGTGGGGATCTTTCTGTTATATGTCAGATTGATGGCGGGAAGTTTGAAGCATCTGTAGGTAGGTCTATCAATTTGAAAATGTTTTTGCTGTTATTGAAATCTGATAGGTCATTCAAAAGATGTTGGTTTTCTTTATTCTTACAAATCTCATGTTGTTCGAGTAAAATTAATTTGTTGTATTTATTTCCTTTGTGTAATATATCTAAATTATCCAAAGTAGTCTTGTGGTCAAGTTCAGTTAAGTGGTTTCCCAATGCTGAGTTGGGGCGGTTTTTTTGATGTTCATTAAGGCGTTTTTCTACGGTTCTAGTTGTCATGCCGATATAAAAGCAGGGGCAGTCCATACATGTAATCTTATATATACCACTGTATTGGCCTTTTTTTGTTTTCGACTTATTATTAACCAAAAAGTTTTCAAGAGTTTTGTGTCGTCTGTTTACAATGCTATAGTCATATTTACCAAGAGTTGAAGAGATTTTTTGATTAAATATATTGTAAAATGGAAAAGATATAAAACGTTTTTGAATTGAATAATGAGGGTAAATTTTTATCGATTATTCTTTTCCTTTTATAGAGGTTAGAATTTCGTCCATGAAGCTCTTGGGGTAGTGATTGTTTTCACCGATCTGATAAATTGTATTGAGTTCTTTCTTGTAATTTTCTTTGGATAGTGGAATATTGAGAAGTCTATTGAATAAAAACCTAAAAACTGTTCTTTTTATAGGGGGAGCGTGGTATGAATGAAAGGGGATGATCGAGTCTGTTTGTGTTGTCTTTCTATAGATATTGTAGGAAAATGAGTGGTCTTCATTCAAAGTTATGTTAAGATCCAAGAAATTAATGGAATTTTTGACTGCTTTCTCGAGTGTGAATTTTATGTTAAATCTTGAATTAATTGTATCGAAAAGGTTTGTCAGTTCCTCGTCTGTTCCTGCCCATATACAAAAGATGTCGTCTACATATCTTTTCCACATAATTATCCTGTCACTATTGGCTAACTGCATTATCTTTTTTTCAACATGATTTACATAAACTTCGGCAATTAGTCCACTGGATGGAGAACCCATCGATAGACCATCTTTCATCTGATATACTGTATTGTCAAATTTAAAAAAATTTTGTTCTGTTATTAATTTGCAAAGATTCATCAGGTTGTCTATGTCCTCGTTTTGTATGTCATAAGTGTTGTCGAGGTTGCACTGCTCAACAATATGATCTCTGAGTATGGAAAGGGATTCCGTTACCGAACGTTGGTATAGAGATTGACAATGTCAAAGGAAACCAAAGTATATTTTTGATGAGGATTCAGATTAATTGATTTGATGTTCTCAATCAATTCTAGTGAGTTTTTAATTGAAAAATCTGAAGTGTACTTAAATTTCTTAACAAAAAGAACATTGATGAATCTTGAAATTTTGTGACTGGGAGAGTTGATGGCAGATGCTATGGGTCTGATACTTTTTTCAGTTTATGTAATTTTACAAGACTATATAATTCAGGGAGTTGAGGGTTTTTTTCTTTCAAGGTGTTAATGTTTTCACCAAATTTTTGCAAAGTGGGGAGTGAGTTTTTCAAAATGCTGACAACATTGTTAGTATATTTTTAGAAGGGATTGTTATTGCATGGTGTTATATTATTCTCTCTAAAAAAATTTGAGTGTCTTTTCCGTGTATATGGTTTTTTCTAGTATTACTAGTCCGGCATTTTTATCTGCCTTTGTAATAATGAGGTTATTATCGATTAACTTTTTTCTAATGCTTTTTGTTGTTTTTTGTATGAGCTTGTTAATTTCAATCTTCTCACGGTCGCATACCTCTACCTTTTTGCCTTTAAAAGTCCTCAGCACCTTGGCGACATCTTCAGATATGGTGTTGAAACTGGGGTCCCTCCTGATTTGCAGTTCAATGTCTATGGCAGTTTCATATACGTCCATGGTCTTGGGGATGGGCGCAAATTTGTGTCCCATGTTCAGGGTTTTTTCTTCGTCTTCAGTGAAAACAACATCTGAGAGATTGGTGAATCGGCTATGGAATGTGTGGTTTGCTGGTGGTGGTCGTATGTTTTCACTTGTTGTAGTCAAATGTCTTTTGTTCTTGTCATCAATAAGTCTCTTCAATTTCATGCGTCTTCTTTGATCCGACCCATAACATGAGTAGAAAACCTCCTCTTCTAAGTTTTCGATTAGTATTTGATATTCAATCGTGTGCAAGTGTGCATGCAGAAAGTGGTGAAAGAATTTCAGCTTTGTGTCAATAACGCTGGAAGAACGGAACTGTTGTCGAATTTCCTTCTTCAGTATTGATGTCTGTATTCGGAACTTTAAATCACGGTTGTATTTTGTGGGTAGTTTAATGTCCAGAAATTTGGGAATCACGCCATTCAATTTACACTTTTGTAGAAAATCTATATGTTGTCTGATTTGATGTCTCTTGTACACTGTATACTTCAGCTGCTGGAGCACCTTGGATATCTCCAATCTTTGAATATTTGCAATGAATGTCTCCATCAGTGTGTTCAACTATTATCAGGGGAAGGTAAACGAAAACACACTATGTTTAGAATGATACTCTATTGGCGATCGATTTCGGCAATTGCCATCATCAGGCCAGCTGAAAAATTATACAGGAAAATATAAAATGGTTTTTTTAAGTGTAATAAGATTCAGTTTTGTGCATATTTTTGTCTTAATGCATAAAATATTTGTTTATTTAACGGAAATGTCCCTCCATTTTTTTAGGTTAGAGGCATGCTCACCGTCAAAAATGGAGGGAACATTTCCGTTAAATAAACAAATATTTTATGCATTAAGACCAAAATATGCACAAAACTGAATCTTATTACACTTAAAAAAACCATTTTATATTTTCCTGTATCATTTTTCAGCTGGCGATGATGGCAATTGCCGAAATCGATCGCCAATAGAGTATCATTCTAAACATAGTGTGTTTTCGTTTACCTTCCCCTGATAATAGTTGAACACACTGATGGAGACATTCATTGCAAATATTCAAAGATTGGAGATATCCAAGGTGCTCCAGCAGCTGAAGTATACAGTGTACAAGAGACATCAAATCAGACAACATATAGATTTTCTACAAAAGTGTAAATTGAATGGCGTGATTCCCAAATTTCTGGACATTAAACTACCCACAAAATACAACCGTGATTTAAAGTTCCGAATACAGACATCAATACTGAAGAAGGAAATTCGACAACAGTTCCGTTCTTCCAGCGTTATTGACACAAAGCTGAAATTCTTTCACCACTTTCTGCATGCACACTTGCACACGATTGAATATCAAATACTAATCGAAAACTTAGAAGAGGAGGTTTTCTACTCATGTTATGGGTCGGATCAAAGAAGACGCATGAAATTGAAGAGACTTATTGATGACAAGAACAAAAGACATTTGACTACAACAAGTGAAAACATACGACCACCACCAGCAAACCACACATTCCATAGCCGATTCACCAATCTCTCAGATGTTGTTTTCACTGAAGACGAAGAAAAAACCTGAACATGGGACACAAATTTGCGCCCATCCCCAAGACCATGGACGTATATGAAACTGCCATAGACATTGAACTGCAAATCAGGAGGGACCCCAGTTTCAACACCATATCTGAAGATGTCGCCAAGGTGCTGAGGACTTTTAAAGGCAAAAAGGTAGAGGTATGCGACCGTGAGCAGATTGAAATTAACAAGCTCATACAAAAAACAACAAAAAGCATTAGAAAAAAGTTAATCGATAATAACCTCATTATTACAAAGGCAGATAAAAATGCCAGACTAGTAATACTAGAAAAAACCATATACACGGAAAAGACACTCAAATTTTTTAGAGAGAATAATATAACACCATGCAATAACAATCCCTTCTCAAAATATACTAACAAGGTTGTCAGCATTTTGAAAAACTCACTCCCCACTTTGCAAAAATTTGGTGAAAACATTAACACCTTGAAAGAAAAAAACCCTCAACTCCCTGAATTATATAGTCTTGTAAAATTACATAAACCTGAAAAAAGTATCAGACCCATAGCATCTGCCATCAACTCTCCCAGTCACAAAATTTCAAGATTCATCAATGTTCTTTTTGTTAAGAAATTTAAGTACACTTCAGATTTTTCAATTAAAAACTCACTAGAATTGATTGAGAACATCAAATCAATTAATCTGAATCCTCATCAAAAATATACTTTGGTTTCCTTTGACATTGTCAATCTCTATACCAACGTTCCGGTAACGGAATCCCTTTCCATACTCAGAGATCATATTGTTGAGCAGTGCAGCCTCGACAACACTTATGACATACAAAACGAAGACATAGACAACCTGATGAATCTTTGCAAATTAATAACAGAACAAAATTTTTTTAAATTTGACAATACAGTATATCAGATGAAAGATGGTCTATCGATGGGTTCTCCATCCAGTGGACTAATTGCCGAAGTTTATGTAAATCATGTTGAAAAAAAGATAATGCAGTTAGCCAATAGTGACAGGATAATTATGTGGAAAAGATATGTAGACGACATCTTTTGTATATGGGCAGGAACAGACGAGGAACTGACAAACCTTTTTGATACAATTAATTCAAGATTTAACATAAAATTCACACTCGAGAAAGCAGTCAAAAATTCCATTAATTTCTTGGATCTTAACATAACTTTAAATGAAGACCACTCATTTTCCTACAATATCTATAGAAAGACAACACAAACGGACTCGATCATCCCCTTTCATTCATACCACGCTCCCCCTATAAAAAGAACAGTTTTTAGGTTTTTATTCAATAGACTTCTCAATATTCCACTATCCAAAGAAAATTACAAGAAAGAACTCAATACAATTTATCAGATCGGTGAAAACAATCACTACCCCAAGAGCTTCATGGACGAAATTCTAACCTCTATAAAAAGGAAAAGAATAATCGATAAAATTTACCCTCATTACTCAATTCAAAAACGTTTTATATCTTTTCCATTTTACAATATATTTAATCAAAAAATCTCTTCAACTCTTGGTAAATATGACTATAGCATTGTAAACAGACGACACAAAACTCTTGAAAACTTTTTGGTTAATAATAAGTCGAAAACAAAAAAAGGCCAATACAGTGGTATATATAAGATTACATGTATGGACTGCCCCTGCTTTTATATCGGCATGACAACTAGAACCGTGGAAAAACGCCTTATTGAACATCAAAAAAACCGCCCCAACTCAGCATTGGGAAACCACTTAACTGAACTCGACCACAAGACTACTTTGGATAATTTAGATATATTACACAAAGGAAATAAATACAACAAATTAATTTTACTCGAACAACATGAGATTTGTAAGAATAAAGAAAACCAACATCTTTTGAATGACCTATCAGATTTCAATAACAGCAAAAACATTTTCAAATTGATAGACCTACCTACAGATGCTTCAAACTTCCCGCCATCAATCTGACATATAACAGGAAGATCCCCACTACTTCCCTAACTTCCGTATCCTCTTTCTAGAACATTCAATCCCAAAACGAGAAATAAAAAGAAAGGAAAAGATTGTCACCCAATGAAAAACTATCGAAATAATATTCGGGACATATATTCAATAAATTGTAATTATTGTGAATGGATAAAACTGTAGAACAATAATCATATGATAAAGCTTGGACATTCATACTGCATTGACGGTGAGCATGCCTCTAACCTAAAAAAATGGAGGGAACATTTCCGTTAAATAAACAAATATTTTATGCATTAAGACCAAAATATGCACAAAACTGAATCTTATTACACTTAAAAAACCATTTTATATTATCCTGTATAATTTTTCAGCTGGCCTGATGATGGCAATTGCCGAAATCGATCGCCAATAGAGTATCATTCTGAACATAGTGTGTTTTCGTTTACCTTCCCCTGATATATTTCATTTGTTGTATCGACTATGATTATTTGACTTAATATTAGAGATATAATGGAATCATAATACAATATTATAATATTCTCATTACCTACTGTTGATGAAGCCAATCCAGATGAAAAAAAATAATGACATTGTTTATGATTTTTATCGAGGATCTACTCATAATAGTCAATTCATTCTTGATGGTAGGTATATTTGATATTGTATAAGACGAAAGATAGAGGTAGCCAATATATTACAATATCAATACTTTTAATTCATTTTTCTACGTTAGACTCACAGTGTCCAAAAAGTACAAAATGTTCAATAAGTCACATGAAAAATATAAGAAAACATTAACGGAATATCATCACGGATACTCATTTATTTTATCTCTGCATTGGGAAAGCGTGCTTCGTAAAGGAAATTGGAATTGGAAAAAGAAATCTGAAACATTATCGTGGTGGTCGCTGTAAACAGTTTGTTTTCGGCTCCTCTAGTTGTCTTTGAGAAACTTTTTTTCCGCAAATTTAAATTCATCTCTCTCTGATTGACCATAATTTGGTGAACTGCAATAATCGAAAAAGTGTCAACAATATTTCACTCTTGAAGTGCTTCGTTCAATTCTCACTGCGCCATTCGGAAGAGTGTTTACTATTTAGCATGTCAAACTGTTTTATGAATGTTGGGTAGATATTAGTCGTTCAAGATTGTCTTCCGCGATCTTAAGCCATTGAGTCTTTTTGAACGATATAGTTGGGGGCGACTCTTTCATAGCAAACAATCATTGAAACTAGTAACTAGTACTACTTGATTCGGAAGAAACAGAAATTTCAGCGGATATCTCTTTCAGATTTGAGCAACCATATTCAGTCTCCATTTTTCTTACTTGAACTAGAACCGATCATTAGTAGTGTTAAGTATAGACGACGGCGTTCCGCCCGGAGCGAGGCAAATCTTTTATTAACACACATGTCGACGGCTTGCTTTTGAATGCACTCACACCACACGCGAATATACATATTTCACCTTAATGCTTTCTTCAGTTCCGAACTCGAAATTTTTTTGGCAAGCATAATTTATGCAGTTTCTTTGCATTCAATAGTAGGGACGAATTTCAAAATCAAGTATTGATATTCTCATACGAGTTGAAAATTGAAAAACGAGCCACGAAGTGGCGAGATTTTGAATGAATGAGTGCTAGAATGAGTCTTCTGTCGAGCATCATACATTATTTTCTCTAATTCGTTGAATTTTTATCGAAAGTAATGGAATATTTCCGTAATTTTCATTTAGTGCTTTTTGCTTTGAAGAATATTGATTGGCAGAACTGTTTTCTCTCTCATAAATTTGACAGATGATAAATAAATCCGTAGCGGGAGACCAACATGTCATCAATAAAACATGAAAACTGTGCTAGAATGAAAGATGAACATGATTTTGTTCTACGAGATGTGGCAGAATGAACGGTTTCGACACAGAATTGGAGAAACTAGGTAATACGCTTAAACTCCTAGTAAGTGCAGACTACGAAGTAACACGTAATTTCTAGAATTCGCTTGAGAAGGCTTTCTGGATTTTTAATTCTTGGCAGGTACCCTTTCATTTCAATAATTTCCAAATTCATTCAGGTGTACAGGTGTTTTGACAATGGCAATCAATTCCGAGATCAATTCAATAAAAAAGGATTTGAAATTTTTGCGGGAGTTGAGGGGTTAACAGATAGGTATAGTTTCTCCAGAAGTTGACTACGAACAAATTTTCCAAGGACTCCCTTCGGTACATTTCTAACAAAAACTTTTCATAGTTTTCAAGAAAAAACCTGACTACTGCGTTAGATCCACTATATAATAGAATTGAGCTAGTTGAGCATTGTTCTATAAGTATATCAATAGACAAATAGATAGAATGGTGTTTGAATTGGAGATTCCATTTCTCGATTCTTTTGTATCTTGAAAACCGAGCGTTTTTATGTGAAAACATCCATATAACGAAAATTAAAGCTGATAACATTTTCAAAAAATAGTCAAATAGCCTATTCCTAACCGTTTCGAGGTATAAGTAAGCACTGGAAATTTGATGATTGTGCAGAAATATTCATTTATTTATTTTAATCTCGCGTTTTGTGCTGAAGTTTCCATAACTCTGTATAAATGGTCAATCCTATAAAAATTGTCCGATTATGAAGTGGTGGAGAATTATATTCTCTTCAATAGGGTATTACCCATTTTTGCTGTCACCTATTTAATCAAAGTTGATGAAGTTGTAGTGGACCCAACTGCTCTGTTTCAACGAATATGTATCGCCAAACGCTTGGAGGACGACTGGCGAACATTCTTGCATGAATTATCCTCATATCCAATGTCGTTATTAATGAAAAAGACATGAGTAAAACGGCAATCTTTTCTTACAGCCTGTTTCAGCTAACCAAGAAATATCTCCAAATTTCTTAGTTAGTTAAACTAGGCGCGCACTTGCGATTTCTTGTCGTGCAACTGAATAATCGCAATCGCCAAGAAAGAAATTCAAAAATGTTTCATGCGCGCACTTGCGACTAATAAATCGCCTACATTCATTAATGACATGGATTTTCCTGAAAACCACTTGCGTTGTAGCTCTACTATTACAAGCCTAATAATTTTAACAAGAGGACCCTATAAACCCCTCCAAAAAAAAACTAATTCCATCCTGAAAAAGCTTGTTCAGTGTTTGTCGCTGAGTACTCTAACTGTGAAAATCATAGGAACAAAGGAGAAAAGGTCTGCCGGTTCGCACTAAGCTATTGTTGTGTAATTCCTTGGTGCTGTCTCAGTTTAACTACTGTGCGCCAGTTTTTGCGCCGGCGCTCGACCAGGAATGTCAATATAAAATACAAAAGGTTCAGAATAGTTGTCTCAGGTATGCATATGGAATTAGAAAATATCAACATATTTCTCATAAACTGTTGGAGGCTGGTTGGTTAAATATGAGGGACCGGTTTCATTTTCAGTGTTTGGTATATTATCATAAAATAATTACGTCCAAATTACCCCCATATTTACATAGGAAAATAAAATTTAGGACCGATGTACACAACCTGAATATAAGGAGGAGAAATGTATTATCGCCTCCAGCTCATAGAACAGTCAAATTTGAACGATCTTTTAGTTTTGATATATATATTAAAATATAATGCTTTGCCTTCAGACTACAAAGTCCTTGGTTTGATGAAGTTTAAGAGGGCGGTTCTGGGTTATATAAATTGCAGAAATGGTTTATAGTTGTGGAAAAATTAACTTGAGGTCACTTTTTGTTTTGTTTTTTTCATTCTATTTTGATGTGGTTGTAACATTTGAGCAATTTCGGATGATTTAAGTCGGTTTTTGTAGATTTGTAAGGTTTAGGTGGAAGAACAGAAAGGAGAACGAGTTCTCCGATCTGAACCTCGCCTTTTTTTCCTACATATATATTATTTCACTTATTGGTAGATACATGATGATTGTGACATTTGTAGGAAGAATAAAGGTTATTATTATTATTATTATTATTATTATATCGACTCAAAAGGATATGCTTATCACATAAACAACAAGGATAACTGCCAAGCAAGAAGATTTTCTGTCTAACGTGTCAAGAAGATCCAGTTTATATCCCTGCCTCAGACATCCCTGAACGAGCATGGGCTTCATTCTCTCTAGGCAACCGCCAACGCCGATCTCCTCATTGTCACTACAACTGTGGGACAATCCTCAAACTCATCAGTTTCTCCAGTTAGTGGTTACATATAACTTGTTGTGCTGCTTATGGGACTAACTTCTCCGGAGAGGGAAACTTTTTTCCTGAAACCAGGGCGAGGAAAAGCTGAATCTTCCGCCACCAAAGGCAGAAGCTAGCATTGAAACATATTTTTTTCATTCAATCATTTTCCGGTTGCGACACCACGTCAACACCATTCAGGAAAAATAAGCTTCTCTAAGGTCCACCAGAAATCAGATAAGTTGGATGTAGCTGCAGAGGTGTTTCCTGCTTCAGAAATGAAGTGGAGGAGGCTGCAAACATGTGGTTCTTCGGATAGTATGATACATCATCGAAGGTGACCCCCTTTTATGAACACCGCTTCAAATCATTCAAAAGCACTGATGTGGCAAACATTCAGCCTGGTATCACCGCTCCTCAACAACTGAGGGTACGGAAAGCTTCACATACATTCTGAACGCAAATATTATACCACCAGGTGCAACAATATCTCGAGAAAGAGCTACCTCCTCAAAAGTTGGAGTGAATGCTCATAAGTGACAACCTTGTGACCAAAACCACAAATGTATCACCTCCACCATAAGTCTCGAATGAATCTATTTTGTAGATGCAGTAGGGACTGCAGAAGTGGGACATGTATCTGCAAAAAGACAATGTTGAGTGGTTCAGCAACATGTCTTCACTTCGAGGGTAAGTGTCCAAAAACCACCAAGCCTCCGGAAGGAATATGAAGTCTACGACCTTCTCCAGCCGTCTTCGGGTAACGAACAAAATGATCTCTCGGTGCCTGAAGAGCCAACACATTCCGCACCCATTACGATACCAAGGCTCTCGCATCCAAGTCAAGACGGCTCCTCCATTAATCTCAACATCAACATTTTCATACCTAATATTTAATGTTATTTACGTTTACTTGCATAGAAATAAACATTTATTCTCCAACTTACTTGCATCCTAGTCATTCTGATCACTTGATCGTCAATTTATTATAACTTGTTCATTAGCCTTCATATAACTTACAATAACGGGTTTCTCCTCTGAAATTCGGCAATAGTGAGTATCGTAAACAATAATAATTATCACTGGAAATCTTAAAATTCGTATAAATTTTGGTGGAGATAAATTGCAGATAAATAGCATAAGAAGGTACCTATTTGTATTTAGGTATATATTTTTGAAAGGAATTTTACTCTCTACACCTTCATAATACGAAGGTCGACCATTCTCAACTTATTCAACCACTGATAGGCAGCATCGAAAAATGATAACATTCCTCGATCTTGAGTTTTGCTACAGTTGTGGTATTTCTTATACGACTTCGATAGGAAGTTGAGCTTTATGGTGTAACAGCTGTGAGTCTGTAAGGGTTATGGTCTCATGTCTAATTATCCGATCATCTCAATTTTCGGTAGGGAAGATGACTCGAATCCAAGAGTCTGAAGACTTGTCATTTTTAAATCACAATTAATTATTGACTCAACGTTTGGATCAAAAATATTGTCGAAATTCCTACTTCCCCATAGTTTACCTCGGATCATCTAAAATCATATTCCGCACTGAAGTTCACTTTTTTTAGCCTTTTTGGATGTAGAAAGCAAATTATGTATTTCAATCGTTTAATCAAAAAATTCATGGATATTCTAAAACGAGGTTCTGATTTCTCTATTCCTTCCTGAGAACATTTCTTCCGTAACTTGATCTAGCTGCTTTATTAAGACATACCTACTATAAACTTATAAACATTTCAGCGGATTCCACCTTTCTATTGAAAATATTATCCACAAGACCAGAAAAAAGGGTAGATTATAAAACAAAAACTGTATAGCAGGCGGAAATAATGAAATATCCATGAGCGGTAAAGATAATTAATTGAGTTCTCTCTGTAATTCAGTACGATCTTAGTTGATATCTATAATAGAGTGACAGAAATGGATTCAGAATGACTACTAATTCAATTTCACCTTCAATTCACTCACAATGAGAAAACATGAATACTCAGAGGAATGTGTTTTTATGACATGATCATGGTTCTATTTCGAAGAGTCATAAAGAATCGCTTGGATTACACAAGCGCTTAGCAACTTTGGTCAGGTAAACACAATAAGTGAGGAAATTTCTCTTATGTTGTAGGATAATTCAAAACTCACCGGCACTAATCATCAAAACAAATACTAAAAGCAACAAGTCCGTACGGCAGTTAAACGAAATGCACAGTGGAAAACTCATGGTAACATTTTCATTCACTTTCCCGCGACCACGACGATCGAACATTTTCAATATAAATGATCACTGCATGCCAAGGGCTCTTGGAGATAAAGCTGAATGTTGAGAGAGAAAGTCTTTTGAACTCGTGAACAATATATTGTTTGAAGATTATATCAGACAAAACTGAACTTCGCGAAACTATCTCGGAGTAGGTACGCACATGCACGTAGCTGGCAGTGATGCGAGATTAAATCCTGCGAACCTGGCTCTAGTAACGCATTTGTTTATTGGAGAGTCCGCCGATTCTATCGCGGGTACATCATTGTTGGGGGGAGCGTTAGTAGTAGTTTATGGTCTGATGATTGTCTTTTTGGGAGGTCCCCAGTAGGTCGAATCGAATCGTTTAATTACGGTTTGTTATGTAACACGACCAAAATATTGTAGTTGTTCATGATAACGTTATCACTGTTTGAGTCTCGCTTAACTTACGATGTTTCATAACAACTCCTCAAAAATGTCATAAATTCCGGCACACCTTGCATTGAACTAGAACTGAGCAATTTTTTGTCCCTATATGGAAATTATCTCTATGTCTTTCTGATTTTGGGGATAGATAGATGAATAGCATAATCGAAAACCTCATAATTTCTTCCTTTCCCGACTGAACAATTTCAGTCGAAGCAATAATTTTTTATATTCTTTCAAGCCATATCAGGGCAGGTTTCATTCATTTATGAGGTTGGATAGTTGAAGATGTGAATTCTTCAGGAGAATAGTAGATGATTTTGTGTAAATTATTTGCTACGTGTTTGGATGGTAAGACTGACATGAGAACTAAAGTGAGGGGTCCTATTCAGTAATATGATATGCAGATAAAATAGGTCAAATGTTTTGAGAATATAAAAAATTATTTTAGATCAGTCATAAAATAATTCAGAATTGACATTTTTACAATGGTAACACAACAATTTTTTTAATTCTTTCTGAAGGCGAATTCCTTTCAATCTATATTTGTTCTTCAAAACCATCAGTTTCGAAATACCATGTCGTCCTGTTGAAAATATTGAAATGAATCCCAAAAGTTTAGTTCAATCGTTTTTAATGCGTTCATTTTTTAAAGGCAAATATAATATGTTATCATTTTATAAATAGTTTAAGGCTTTCACGACCCGATATACTTTTATTAAAAGAATACTAACAAGTAGGGTTGTGCACACCAGAGAATGATAAATTAGTTAATCGATGAGTACTTCAGTGTGAGATTTTTTATTTTAGCTTTCGGTCTAATTGAAAATCATCATCAGGGTTTTGCCGTCCAGGAAACCATCACATATGTTGGAGAATAAGGGCACCACAGCAATGAACAAATAAGTACAAATAAAGATAAACATAAATAAGTACATCAAAACTTTAGATTATACCTCGAACGCTTAATTTCTGACACTGACTTGCTCGAACCGGAAGCCTCATCTACACCCCGGTTTATGGCGGGAAAAAGTGGTGAGTTTACGTGCGCGATACTGATTGGCTCCCGCTTCGTATCTTTATTTTTTCTGAGGTCGGCAACCAGGCGCTATGTAAGAAAGGGGTTTCTTCTTTTCTGTTCATGTTACTTTTGTGTTTATAAATTTCAATAGCTTCCATGTTCAGCCTGGGATAGTACCTTTTGATATTGGAAATAATATCCGCCTTTGGGAAATCTATGTTGTGTCCATCTGTCTGATTCAGTTGACAGCATCGTTGGTGCTCCTTAATTCTCGTATTGATATTTCGCTTCGTTGGCCAGTATAGACTTTGCCGCAGTCACAAGGTATCCTGTAAATACCGGCTTGTGAAAGTGGGTGGACTTTGTTTTTGGTTGTTTTGATCATTTCCTCAAGTTTTTGTGTCGGCTTATAAACAGTCTCGATGTTGTGCCTTTTCAGTATTCCACTAATTCTATCTGTAACTTTGGGGATGTATGGTAAGATGGCTCTTCCGTTAGGTGTTTTTTGTGATGTGTTATCATCAAGAGTGGAAGTTTTTGGTCTTATTGCCCTCTGAATTTCTTTGGCATTGAGATAGAATGCATATCATCACAAAAATACTTCTAGAGATCTATTAATTAATAAGATAAATTGAATTTTTATCACCAGCGAATTCAGTTTCTCCCAAAACCCTAAATTATATTCGAATTCGCAAAATTCTTACAATGCTATCGCAAATTGTATAGTATTTTGTTGAGAAGACTGAACTCTCCAGCGTGGATTGAGTACATTTCAGGAACTGAATTGATATAAAATATTCTTCAATATTCTTAACAACTAATTACCATTCGAAGTATATGATGGTTCAATCCGGATACCCCCCGGTGTATTGTATAGTTGCGCACGTAACTAACTGGATTTATGTATCACTATCCAACAATTCACCAACTGACGGAAAGTATTGTTACATATAACCTATTTATATTATTTGGATATTCACCCTTTTTATTTTATATTTCGGAATGTCAGTTTATTTCAATAAGAAAGTTTTTGTTTTTAATTATTATTTTCAAACTACGTTTTAAATAAAACATTAAATTTTTGTTTCATTTGTTAGCGAATCCAAGAAGGCAATCTGCCAATGTCGAAGGAGTCGTATATCTTCTGCACCCGTATTCAGTGGAGGAAAAGGCGCCCGCCTAGGGCCCCTACCAACAGAGGGCCCTGAAAATCTCAGCAGGTTCGTTTCTAAACTGTGATTTGTATTCTCGTTCAACTAGAGATATCACCCATCCTTTGATCCAAAAGAATTGCTCCAAGAGCTGGTGCTTTTTTAAATTGTTTTCGCGAATCTGTGAATAGAAAAAAACATCTGCAGGTACTGTCAATTTTCACGCTTCTTTCACTTACTAATGTTTCGAGTCTTGTAAACCATTGCTGCAGATTGGTGTTCGGCCTTCAATTTCACCAGATTTGTTATTTTATTGTGATGATATTTTGATATATTGACTTTTTCGGAAGAAATTAGATCGTAATTCAATAAAGATTGTTTTTTTTCTGTTGATAATTTTGTATATTACATTTTGTTACGAAGTTTTAAAAATAACAGTTTTTAATTTTGTAATACTGCTTATATTTATAATATTGTGTTCTTTGTATGAAATGAATCTGATTTAATCTAATATAGGAGAACTCCTTCGCCATTTTGTATGCATTTTTTTCAAAAAATATCTAATTACTGATTCTCAGGTGAATATGGACAGTTCTAAATCGTATTAAAACAGGCCATGTACGTTGTTGTGGCATGGTTTTTAGATGGAATTCGGTTGAGAGTCCTGGTTGTGAGTGTAAGGAAGTTGAAGAAGCAATACAACATTTATAAATTGGTTTCGAGGTTATATATGAAGTAACAAATGGGTCGTTAATTCGAAAACAATTTATTATAAATAATTGTTTTTTTCTGCTTTTTTCATTACAGATTAAGAATTGAGAATTTCGGTTAGATTAGGGAAATATCTGTTTTTCTCTACCTAATGGAAATGATTTCCTTCAAGATCACTCAGATATCCTTTAAGATCGTTATCGTTATATTGTCAGAATGACAATTCTCGGAATATGTCGTAGTTTTTGGACCTGAAAAATATTCTGTTTTCTTGTGTTAGCTGATAAACATGGTACCGAAGTGATTCTTCTGCAAGAAACCCACACGGCAACAGAAAAAAATCCTCGTGAAAGAGGACAGTTGAAAGGTTATGTATTTATTGATTTTTTACAAGTTTAGCTTGTTATGTTAAAAAATAATCAGTTCGTAATTTTCGACAGATTCGGAAAGGGGAAATTGATGGAGTTTTTTCTTTAATTTCTTTCAAATTTTGTGACATTTCTGTCATAAATATTCATAAACCTCCGAACATTATTTGGCCAAGAAATCTGAATGTTGATGTTTTTTAAAGTAGCAAATGCATTTGATTTATTCTGAATAATCGGTTTCTTTCCTGCTTTTATCTTTTTTCATTTCAGTCGAATTGCGAGTCGTTTTGGGAAGAATCTGTTCATCCGAGCCCATCGACGGATAACATGAAGATGATCACACTGATGTCTTTCAAGATTTTCCTGATATTTAATATTTTATGTTATTTTTTTCACGAGGAGACGGGTTTTTTCGGCTGAGGTTTTTTCCCCTGGCTGTATAGTATCGTATGATACTAGTGATGATAGTAACGTATGATTCTATAGTATCATACGAAGAGTGTTATGATACCCCGTTCTTTTTTTACCTCAGCTTAGGTACTTTTTGTTTCAACATTTATTGTATTATTTCAGCTCTCTTTTTCATAAGAATATATATATACAGGGTGTACCAAGTTCGACGGCCTATTAGGCGTTTCTGGAGAATGGAACCCATTTGAAATCTGAAAATTGAAATTATTATATTGTTTGACATTATCTACCGATCTAAAATATTCTTGGAGCCTGGCCACTTTCAGTTATACAAGGAGTGAAAAAAAAATTTCAGAAATTTTTTTTTATTTTTTATTGTTTTCGAATATTATAGAGTATCTGAATACATTCGTATTCAAATCGTTGCATTCGTCGAAATACTTTCCAAAATATCGAGAAAAAACTGAAGAAAAAAGAGAGATAAGTGTATTCGGTATTATGTTTGTTATTCCTAACCTAGATATCGTAAGCACAAGCCGTTTTCACATTTCTGAAGGCGAAGAATGTGGAAATATTGTACATTTTCAAGATTTTGAAAAACCCGTCACAGGGTGTTCCAAATGTTGTTTCAAAAATTGGGATCAAGATTGACCAATAACTTTCGTTTTTCAAATTAGAACCCTATTTTTTTTATGATTGCGTTGGATTGTGCGAAGAAAAATGATGATAATGTTCCAAGATGTTAATTCTCCTAAAATTAATAATTCTAGAGTTATTCAGGATTTACTGATTTCATGTCGTACGTACCGTCAAATTCATAGAATCTGTTTCATATCAACAATGACCTTGGTCATAGAAGAGAAATTACTCAAATAACTCACTAGTGACTTCCTCTTTTCTGAATTTATTTATCATTGTTGATGTAAAACAGATTTCATGAATAGAAACAGAAAATCCTAAATAACTCAAGAATTAGTAATTTTAGGAGCATCAACATGTTGGAACATTATCATCATTTTTCTTCGCAGAATCCAACGCAATCATGAAAAAGTAGGGTTCTAATTTGAAAAACGAAAGTTATGAGCCTATTTTGATCCCAATTTTTGAACCAACATTTGGAACACCCTGTGACTGGTTATTCAAAATTATAGAATTGTACAATATTTCCACAGTCTTCGCCTTCAAAAAAGTGAAAACAGTTTGTGCTTACGATATCTAGGTTAGGAATGACAAACATAATACCGAATACATTTATCTCTCTTTTTCCTTCAGTTTTTTCTCGATATTTTGGAAAGTATTTTGAATGCAACGATTTGAGTACGAATGTTTTCAGAATTGCATACTCTATCAAATTCAAAAACCCAAAAACTGAAAAAAAAATTTTTGAATTTTTTTTTTCACTCCCTGTATAACTGAAAGTGGTCAGGCTCCAAGAATATTTTAGATCGGTAGATAATGTCAACCAATAATATAATCCTAATTTTCAGATTTCAAATAGGTCAAGTTCTCCAGAAACGCCCAATAGGCCGTCGAACTTGGTACACCCTGTATATATATATATATATATATATATATATAGTTCATTTTTTCAAAAAAGGCAGTGTTTTTTCTGCTGAAATTTCTCCCAGAGCTCTTGGTATCGTACAGAGAATTGTATGGTACCTCATTGCTGTAACCTCATCTAGGTAGGTACTTTTTGTTCCGATATGTCTTGTTTTTTCACTGCCACTCTCCGAAAAAAAATTTCAAAAACAAAAATGACCCTAATAAATGGTTGCACTAATTTCTTAGGAGCAAATAAGGAACTGTTGTTCAACAATGAACGAGCAGAAAAACTTCAAACTATCAAAACTGGTAAGTGTGTAGGTATCCTACCAAATCTTTTCGTCGCACAGTACGTATGTTGGTGAGTTATGCTGTATTTATACACCTTAGAACAGTGGAGGAGCGCAAATTTCATTTTCCCGGCTAACAAATGTGATTTTTCCGGCTAGCACTGTCACTTTCCAGACAGCACAGCTTCATAGCCCACCAGTAATATAAGCTTCGTGCCTTCCCTCGATTACTTGAAGTTTTGGTGTTGCGGATCATATTCACAGACATTTTTCGTTGAAATCATCTAAAATAAATTTGTCCTTGGTACATATCTTATTATTTATTACGTTTGTTCCTGAATTTTGAACATCATCAAGGTCAACCTTCATTCTGCCTCCACAATGTCATTTGTTCATTTTTTCTGGTGGGGATATTTAGAATATTACAGTGTTATGTAGTGTAGTTGTACCGAACAAATTCTTTATTGGTTATTCAATGGGTTAAAATTTGAAGTCCATTGTTTTTTTCAGAATACCTTTTTATGTATTCTCATGCACGAATGCTTGAGAAATTGGCATATCCATATAACAAAATTACAATTCCAACAACAAGTTACTGGCAGAATTTCCCAGGGTTGGATCACTCCAAAAGATTCCTTCGATATTTTGAAATATTTGGATCTCAGTAAGAACCAACTACACTACCCCACTGGCTTTCTTACAGGGCATTGTAGCCTCAGAAAGCACTTGCTGAGAATGGGCGTATCGGACACTGACGAGTGTAGATTCTGTGGTGAGGAGGAAGAAACTCCTATTCACCTAGTCACAGAATGCTTTGGCATTGTAAGCCAAAGAAAACAATGCTTTGGTCAAGAGACCTATAGGATTGAGGAATTAGCGTCACTGAAGCCTTCCGAATTATTGGATTTCATTAGATCTCTGGGACTGGAAGGCGAGCTGTAGAGCTTTGTCAGGGAGCACAATAGACCATCAGGTCGCAGTGGACTGTAACCCCTTTTAAACTATTAACTATTAACTACTAGGCGATTAGTTTTGACATCTCAATTTTTCATTTGATAAGTTAGAAATTCCCGAATATTTTGAAGTTATTATATTCAAAACAAGTTTTCATTTATAAATGGTTCCGAAAAAATATATCTCATTTTCAAGATAATATGTTAATATACATGTGTTGAAACCTATTTTTTCACTCTTCATCTATTCACAGAGTTTCAATCTGCTTTATTTTACATATAATCTGTTTAAAATGATGAAATAAAATGGTGATGCGATGATCAGATTTGGTAAGAGTTGATTCCAAATATTTAGAATATTACCATATATTTGCATTAATAGGTCAGCTATTCAAGTGATAGAAAAAAGTCCAGTTTTCCGAAATTCTGAAGGAAGGTACGGGCTCTCCTTGATGAAATAGTTGTTACCTAAGTTACATCCTGAACTTCTCTGTTCCAACAAGATATCGATTTTGAGGGAGAGCGGAAAAAAATTACTTGCCCCCAAAAAACTAATACCAATTAAATGAAGGAGTCAATGAAGATCAATATTACAACTGATCAATGTATTTCGGAATTTTATCTTATTCATAAAATACATTTCCCAATGTTTACAATAAAAAGTTAAATTGGCAAAGTATCTGCATACTTTTACAAAGTCATTCACCTTTTCACGCTCTACAGCTATTTTTATTCAATCTCGAATTATCTCAAATTCCAGATTCATGACATTATCGATTCAATAGTTATTGAATTATCAATGTTATGAGTAAAATGCAGATATATATTCGAAAACTCTTAGTTTATACAATTTCTGCCTAACTTGCTGTTTACCTCATAGTTTTTCATTTGACACTGATACATTTTCGTTATACGAATAAAAGGTTAGCTATGAATTGTGCAAATTCACTTTCTCGAATTCTTCAAAGAATATGCTACAATCGATAGTCGGAGAGTATTCATTTTTATCAATTACTTATATTTAGCTCTTCAAAAAAACAATTTTTTATATCAATTAATTGGATCAACGCTCATTAATTTTCCTTCCATAATCGAATGAGGGAATGGAATCTTACAATTCCATGCTGTGACACAGCATCTGAAATATGTATGAATAGAGAGACTCTCCTATTTTAATTAAGTATTTTGTGATCCCAATGAAAATTGTCTCATTGTTCCTTCCAATGCAGAGAATTTGATTGAAAGTAATGGTTCCTGTATATGTATACTGATGTGGCATCCTTGAATATTGCCGCCAAGGATGAAATATTCAAAAGTAGGACAATTCCAGAACTCATGATCGATTAATTTATGCGTCGATGTCATTAGTAGTAAATTATGATTGATAAAGATTGACAGAAGTTCTGTTATTGAAGCAATTATTTCATTTTCATGGTCATGAAAATTCCAAATATATTTTCTATACAGGGTGTTTGCTTTTGAAAGGACCAAGCTTCAAGGAGAGATCATACAAGTGAATTGCACAAAACACATGGTCGAAATGTATATTTCGACCATCACCGCGGTATCGCAGTGATGTAAGCTCTAGGCCGCGGCCACATCCAAGGGTCGGCTCATTCCACCACTGTTAAACTAACGATGATCTATCGAGGGAGATTGGCTTGTTTGCAGAAAACTCAGCGAAAAATAAAACGTAAACATATCTATAGAAGGAACCAAGAATTGAGTAATTCAAATATACTGGGATATTCTAACGTGGGTTCAAAAATATTCGTCAAGTAGGCTATGGAATTTTGAAGGTTTAATTTTCTGTCTTCAGACGCATATTTTTTTTATTAAGGCTCACTACTAAAATCTTAGAGTGAAAGAGGGTGTAAGCAGTTCTCTTTAGCATGTGTTATCTGTACCATATGTGTTTTTTGTGCAGAGCGGCAATTGTTTTCACGATATCCGAGACTCGAAATATTCCCCCTCCAACCGCCAACCGAACTTATAAATTCGGCGATTTTCAGGCGGACAGTCAGTTTTCATTTTTCCGAGAGTCAGTTTTGAATTTTCCGATAGTCGGTTCTCAGTTTTTCGAGTTTTCGGCTTTTAGAGTTTCGAATTTTCCGATAGTCAAGTTTTGAGTTTTCAGCTTTCCGAGTTTTTAGTTTTCCGACGACGGGATTTCAGTTTCGAAAGTTTTTTCGAGTCGGTGGTACCGAAGAGCTTTGTGCTGTTTTAATTCCTTATATTCGGTGTTTCCGACGAGCGAAATAAGACTCAAGTGCTGTGTCGAGACCAGAAATCCACAGGATTGGTAAGACCCATTTTATTCACCTGTCTACGTGGCCGGCAAGTTTTGCTGTACTGTTCGACAGGGGGGCGATATCCGGTATTTATACTCCTCATTATTGTGTTTTTAGCATTTCTTCGCGTGGCCTACGTTTGTGTCCCGATGGTAGAGGTATCATTGAGTTGATACTCTTTCACCCCTCAGGTAGAGTCGGTCTAGGGTTCCTTGCTCGTGGCTCTCCTTCGCGGGAACACTGAACAGACTCTTCAATCTTGAGGAAAAGGGGCCGGTGTCCTCATTTCCTGGTTCGGTTACCTTCTTGCAGGATATACACATCTTCTGTTCCCCAACTAAACCTAGGTTACTGTTACTCAGTATTTATTCGCGCAGTCTACGTTTAGGCCCTGGTGGTAGAGGTAGCATTGAGTTGATACTCTTTCACCCCTCAGGTAGAGTCGGTCTAGGGTTCCTTGCTTGTGGCTCTCCTTCGCGGGAACACTGAACAGACTCTTCAACCTTGAGGAAAGGGGTGAATTGTCCTATATTTCCCCACTGTAGCTGTCATCTGGCCAGCGAATTTCGCAACGTTCGTTCAAACTCCATTTCGTCAGGTGCGCCGACGTGCGCAGTCCTGGTTTTCTTTGCGCCTGTCTGGGGGATATTGGACAGGACTCTTCGAGTCAAGGGGGAGGGGACAATAGATCGCGTGCGCGCGCAGGACAGGATAACTTGTTGACGGGTAGACAGCGTGTACCGCCTTTCACCCGCTACATCGTATGCTTTTCACTGGTAATCAAGATAAGTAGGTTACTGGCTGTCGCTCTCTTACTGAACTGCTTTCGAACCACGCATTTTGACCGCTTTACATACGCCACCCGCTCACCTCGCTTCATTTTATTCCGTCCGTCATTTCTGTTGAATTTCCTTTGTAGCTTTTTGTGTATATTGTTAACTTTGCTGCTTTTTACCTCATTCGTTTCATTGTAGCACCGTAAATAAATTAAAGTATTTGTATTTAGTAATATATTGTGTCTCGTCGAAGTGCGTTTTATTTATTTAGCTCAAAGTCGCTCCTCTTCAGTGGAAGAAATAATATCATATCAATCGCTACCACCCCAGATTGAATCGAACCTTGTCTCCAACTGTAGAAAAGCTACCCAGGTGGACAACTGTGAGCGACGTAAGGAATTGCGACCTTATAAAACCCATCGCAATTGACGCCCGAGTAAGCTTGGAAAGGTAGCGGTAGGTGTCAGTCGCAACCAGGAGAAAAACGCCGTCACAGTACCAAAGGAGTTTCTTCCCTTCTGTTCATATTGTTCTTATGTTTATATATCTCAATGGCTTCCATGTTCATCCATGTGTATCCCGTAAATACCGGGTTGAGAGAGTGGGTCGACTTTGTCTTTGGTAGTTCTGATCATTTGGCCAAGTTTTTGAGTTGGCTTATAGACAGTCTCTATATTGTGGCCCTTTAGTATTCTACCAATTCTATCGGTGACCTTGGGGATATATGGTAAGATAGCTCTTCCATTGGAGGTGAGCTGTGATGTCTTATCATCACGTGTGGAAAGTCTTGGTCTTATTGCCCTCTGAATTCCCTCAGCATTATATCCGTTAGCGACGAATGCATGCTGTAGATGTTCAAGTTTATCCTCCAGAAATTCCGGCTCGCACAATCGTCTGGCTCTACCTACGAGTGTTTTTATAACTCCTCGTCTCTGTTGAGGATGATGATTGGACTGCTTGTGTAGATACCTGTCAGTGTGGGTTGGTTTTCTATAAACCCTGTGTCCTAACTTTCCATCAGGCTTTCTAGTAACCAAGACATCTAGAAAGGGTAGAGCACCATCCTTTTCAATTTCCATAGTGAATTGAATATTTGGGTGCCTACTGTTAAAATGGGATAGGAAAGCATCCAATTCTTCAAGTCCATGACTCCAGACAACAAAAGTATCATCCACATAACGTAGCCATGTGGATGGTCTCTTAGTTGCCGCTTCAATTGCACTTTGTTCGAATTTCTTCATGAAAAAATTTGCAATTGCAGGACTTAGAGGGTTTCCCATGGCGCAGCCGTCTATTTGGTCATAGAAAACGCCTTTCCACTGAAAATAGCTGGATGATAGGCAAAGTTCGAAGAGCTTTGTTATGTCATTCGGGAATAACTCAGACACGTAGTTAAGCGATTCCCTGATGGGAACTAGTGTGAACAAATACACAACATCAAAATTAACGAGTCGGTCATTTGGTCCCAACTGAATGTTCGGCAGTTTTTCTACAAACTGAGTAGAGTCCTTGACGAAAGTGTCCGTATTTCCCACATGAGGTCTCAACATAGTCGTTAAAACTTTGGCTAAGTCATATGTTGGTGAATCGATGGTACTAACGATAGGTCTCAATGGGACTTTATCCTTGTGAATTTTCGGAAGTCCGTATATACGCGGAGCCCTTGCTTCACTCTTACAAATCCTCTTTTTAAGTTCCTCATCGAGAGAAGAAACTTTTATAAGAGCCTTCGCTTGTCTGAGCCTGGACGAGGTAAGATCTCTTTTAAGTTTCTTGTAGTTTGAGGGGTCTAACAACGCCCTCATTTTGGAATCATAGTCAGAGGTGTCCATCACTACCGTCGCGTTTCCTTTGTCAACTGGAAGGATCACAATGGATGTATCATCATTGAGACTCTTTATGGCTTGGTGTTCCCTAAATTTTATATTATTTTTTGGAGGTTCAGCCTTTCTGATGATTCTTGAGGCTTCAGTCCTAACTTCTTCAGCCGTAGCCTCAGGTAAGGACCGAATTGCTGCCCCAACATTGGCTATTATATTCTCTACAGGAATTTGTTTCGTTCGAATGGAGAAATTGTTTCCCTTTTCAAGGATGGATTTCTCCTCTTGTGTTAATGTCCTTTTGGAAACAACAGTTTCTTTCCTGTTCGGAACTGAAGAAACCCCTCCATGGATTTCTGGGGAATGTTATCGACAGAAGTCCAGTCTGTTGGTGTTAAGGTTCCTACTGGATCATTCTGTATTTGTCCGATTTCCTCGTCGATACTGACAATTTTCTGACGAGAATAACGGATCCTCTCCCTTAACAGAGCACACTCGGCTCGATTATATATCCTATGTGCCTGAGCACTCAGAAAAAGCTGTCTAAAGCGTACGAAGTTGGGCACAACATTCGAATCCCGACAACGTTTCAGAAATGTGAGGGTGCAAAGTTGGCCTGCCTTTCTCTTCCTCAACAAGTCCAATCATCGAATGGAACTTGGCCAAATGATCAGAACTACCAAAGACAAAGTCGACCCACTCTCTCAACCCGGTATTTACAGGATACCCCGTGACTGCGGCAAAGTCTACATTGGTACAACGAGGCGAAGTATCAATACGAGAATTAAGGAGCATGAACGATGCTGTCGACTCAATCAGACAGAAAAATCCGCACTAGCGGAACATGCTCTGACAGATGGACACAATATTGTTTTCTCAAAGGCAGAAGCTATTTCAAACATCAAAAGTTTCTATCCTAGGATGAACATGGAAGCCATTGAGATATTTAAACATAAGAACAATATGAACAGAAGGGAAGAAACTCCTTTGGTACATAGCGCATGGTTGCCGGTGTTGGAACAGAACAAAATCAAGCCAATACGAAGTGGAAGCGATGGACCAATCAACATCGCGCGCGTAAACCCACTACCTTCTGCCGCCAATGATCAGGGTATAAGTGGGGCCAACGGATCGAATCCAGCATCACTTTCGGAAATTCAGCGGTCGAGTTACAATCTAAGACCAAGAATCCTCTGAAGATGCCTACCGCAGTTGTGGGCGAAACGTTAGGTGAAATAATTCCTAAATTAAATGTCGGCCAGTTTTTAACACGAAATTTATAACAGAAAAACACACAAACAAAGATTATAGAGTGAGCTAGGTGCTACTCTTGTAGATTTCGAGTTATTTCAGTGAAAAATACGCGAGAATATACAATCATCATTCAGTAAAAATATTTATTCAAGTATTTCTTTCAAAATTGACAACAGCCTTCTGATAACCTCTATTCAATCTTTGCTGACTCCTTGATTTTTTTTCATAACCATCAGGTTCCGTCATTAGAATGCCGGTATTGGAACAAACATGATCTGCAATCTGCGATCTACCAATATTTGTATTTTAATGTTATTCTTATGGTCACGTTTTCTGATTTCTAGTGGTCTTGATGTTTCTCCTGTATACAATTTTCCACAAATACAGAGATACAGCCCAAATAATATTTCAACAAATACAGCATTATCAAGAATATCTCATTCACAATATAGGATATATTTTAAATACAATTTCTTGATTTCTGGTTCTCATTCAAAGGTTTAGTTTTTGTTAATAAAGATCGTAAATCATTTTTTGTTTTGAAAACAGTTCTTATGTTGAATTTTCTTCTTCTTCTTCTTGAAATATGACGGAGTCCTGTCATTTCTGTCATGTGCCTTCCTGTGACATTAATGTCCAGCTGTCATACCAACGTTTTGGGGGCCTACCAACTGGTCTTTTCGATCCTGGATTTTGCGTTATGGCCCACTTCACATCTACTTTGGCCATCCGATCTACGTGATCCCTTCAATAGCAGCGCCTTGTTCTCGCGCATCGAACAACGTCCTGCACTCCTAACTCTAGCAGAGTGTCTGTATTGCGTATTCTATCTCTCAGTGTTATTCCTTTTATTGTTCGCAATATTTTCATTTCCGTTGTTCTCATTTTTTTGTTTGTTTCTGATGTCCATGCTCTCGTTTCCGCAGCGTAAGTCAATATGGGTCTTATACAAGTTTTATAAATTCGCGTCTTACTTTCAGTGGTCATATATCTGTTTCTCCATACTACATTTCGTGAACACCCTGATATTCTTGCGGTCTTCCTCACCTGACTGTCCACCTCCTTCGTTATGCATCTGTTGCTGGATGTTTCTACACCCAAATAGCTGATATTCATAACCTGGTCTATGATTTTGCCAATTACTACTAAGAGAGTCTTCCGGGCTTATTGGCCGTGGTCTATTAGGAATTATTTCACCTAACGTTTCGCCCACAACTGCGGTAGGCATCTTCAGAGGATTCTTGGTCTTAGATTGTAACTCGACCGCTGAATTTCCGAAAGTGATGCTGGATTCGATCCGTTGGCTCCACTTATACTCTGATCATTGGCGGGAGAAGGTAGTGGGTTTACGCGCGCGATGTTGATTGGTCCATCGCTTCCACTTCGTATTGGCTTGATTTTAGTCTTTTCCAACACCGGCAACCATGCGCTATGTACCAAAGGAGTTTCTTCCCTTCTGTTCATATTGTTCTTATGTTTATATATCTCAATGGCTTCCATGTTCATCCCAGGATAGAAACTTTTGATGTTTGAAATAGCTTCTGCCTTTGAGAAAACAATATTGTGTCCATCTGTCAGAGCATGTTCCGCTAGTGCGGATTTTTCTGTCTGATTGAGTCGACAGCATCGTTCATGCTCCTTGATTCTCGTATTGATACGAGATCAATTTTCGCCAAGTCGGAGAGTGGAAGGAAAAAGATTTTGTCCGACATTTAAGTTCACTATCACTTTTGTACATTTATTTTTGTTTTGTTTTTGCTTGATTGTACCATGTCTGTACAGCAGAAGGATTTATTGTTATTTGCACATTTGAACATTCAGTCATTGGTTCCAAAATTTAATGATTTAAAATCTTATAATGATGTACATAGGTTTGATATTCTTGGAATATCTGAGACGTGGCTGAATGCAAGTATTGAATCTGAAAACTTAAACATAGATAATTACTCTCTTGCAAGGCGTGACTGAAATGCGGATAATAGGGTTGGTGGTGTTATGTTGTATATTCACGAAAAACTACATTACCAGATTGTTGATATATCAGATGAGAATATAGAACTTTTTGTAAAGTTAACATATAATGGTTCGAGTTTCATAGTAGGAGTAGTATATAAACCTCCCAATTTGCCATATAAGTATTTTATTGATATTCTGGAGAATTCTCTGACATATGTTTTGTCATTATCGGATAATATCATTTGTATGGGTGATGTAAATGTTAATTTTTTGAGCCGTACTCTGCCGCCTGTGAAGTATTTCAATTCCATGCTTTCTTCACTGGGAATGCGTCAACTGATACACCTGTATCAGAGTCTCTCATAGATGTTATTCTTTGTAGCAATGACTTATTGATTGAATCCGCTGCTACCTTCCAATCCCACTTTTCTTTCCATGAATGCGTTTATTGTAGACTACGATGTCAAAAACCTAAGGTGGATCCCATATTTATTACTGTGAGAGATTGTAAAGAATTCAATGAAGCCCTGTTATTTCATGATTTCGCCAATTCAAATTTTGAGGAAATTTTTTACATCAATGATATTGATGAAAAAGTGAACTTATTCACTGAAAAATTAATTGGTTTATTTAATAAACATTTTCTGCCTGAAATTATTAGAATTACAAAGAGGAGGGCACCTTGGTTGACTGAAAATGTGATAAAATTAATGAGGGAAAGAGATAAGGCTAAGGCAAGACATAGGAGAAAGCGAACAACTGAGAACTGGGAGCAATACAGAAGGTTGAGGAATTTGACGAATCATGAGATAAATTTGGGGAAGAGATCTTATTTCGAAGATATTTCGGTCAATGGTACAAGGAGGGAATTATGGAAACAGCTGAAGCTACTGGATGTCACAAAGAGTGGGTCACTTAGAAATTTACCGACCCTGATGCCATTAATGACTTCTTTTTGGATAATCTTCCATCGGGTAATTCTGGTTCATTTATGACCGACTATTATAAGAAAAAATAAAATTCTTTCTAACGCATTTAATTTTCAAATGGTCGATGAAATATTGGTTTTCAACATCCTATTACAGATAAAAGATGGCAGTTCTGGATTTGACGGTATTGATACCTCATTTATAAAAATTTGTTGCCCGCTGATTCTGCCCTACTTGGTGCACGTTTTCAACAGTATCATATTATCTTCACAATTTCCCACTCATTGGAAGCATGCTCGTGTCACTCCCATTCCTAAAACTAAGGATCTGCATGCACTTTCTGACCTCAGGCCTATAAGTATATTAAGCTCAATGTCTAAAGTCCTTGAAAAAATCCTATCAAATCAACTTACAGAATTCCTTGATAAAAATAACTTGTTACCGCAGAATTAATCAGGCTTCAGAAGGAATCTGTTGAATATAACAGATGATATTTTCCAGGCCATCGATAATTCACAGTGTACAGGATTGATTTAAGCAAGGCTTTTGATACAGTTAGGCATGATTTACTTTTGAATATACTGTCCTCGGTTGGTATTTCTGATGAATCCCTCGTGCTCTTCAGGTCATACCTAACAGATCGCAAGCAGAGTGTGAGATTGGGTGTCGGATCTTCTAGCCCTCGAACTGTCCTGTCGGGGGTGCCACAGGGTTCAGTGCTTGGTCCGCTTTTATTTTTAGTGTACACCAGCCAGTTCCACAAGTTTGTTAGATACTGTAACTTGCATATGTTTGCTGATGACTTACAATTATACTTCCATTACTCAATTGAGGATATTCAAGATGCTAATATCAAGATGAACTCAAACATTGATGCAATTGCCAACGTGGCCTCCCTGCATTCTCTTGTGTTGAATTCCAAGAAATCAAAAATCCTCATTTTTGGGAGCAAGTCTGGTATCGAACATTCTATGCGAAATTTGAAGTTCACAATAGGTGGAGATACTGTTGAGATTTCTGACTCTGCGGAGAGCTTTGGACTTATTCTTGATAGGTCCCTCAGATTCCAAGAACACATTTTGCGGAATATTCGGAGAGCGTATGGGGCGCTCCGTCTGCTTTATCCCCACAGAACATGCCTGTCGATTCCCATAAAAAAGCAGCTGTGTGAGGCTCTTGTATTATCGCAGTTCAATTACTGTTCCCAAGTATATGGCACATGTATCGATCTAGATATGTTGGGCAGAGTGCAACGTGTTCAGAACTCATGCATTCGATTTATTTTCGGTATAAGAAAGTATGATCATGTTTCTCATAAGTTGAAAGATTTGAAGTGGCTCTCTATGAAAAATACTTTTACGTTTCATTGTATGTGCTTATATCATAAAATTATTCTACACAAAAATCCCCCTTATCTATATAACAAGATCAGATTCAGAACAGGTGTCCACAATATTAATGTGAGAAATAGGGATTTATTGTCGGCACCTATGCACAAAACTTCCATCTTTGAGAGAAGTTTTAGGTTCAATATATAAAATGTATCTGTCTGAATTCAAACGATTTAATTGTGGAAAATTCAAGAAAAGTTTGAAAATATATTTGCTTTCACAGTAGGTCTGTATTATTGGCTAGCTGCTGCTTAATTTTTGCTGGGATGTTTCCGAATGTGTGTACATGTATATTACTTTGATTTGTTACTCATACCTTAGCAATATATTCAAGGATTAATTCTTCATTTAGTTGTTAGATTTTATTTTTTTTCTGATTGTACTTGATAAATGTACCAAGGGTTGAGTGGTAGAGCACCAATTGGTGAACTTCCCCTTGAGATTTCCACTTGTATTCTATGCTTTTGGATCTTTCGATCTGTAGTAAACATGTATGGGTGGAAATGAGGATATTATTATTATTATTGTTATTAATTGTCATTTTTGTATTCTTCATTGAAACTGTGCATGATCCACGGTATAACCGAGTTTCCAACTCTTGAGTTCAGATCGCCAATAATGAACGCTTTGTCTCTAGTGGGAATCCTTTTAAAGTGTGTTGTAGGATGTCGAAAAACTCCTCTCTTTCTTCTTGAGGTTTACTGTCATCTGGCGCATATGCA
Source organism: Hippodamia convergens (assembly GCA_038502775.1). Lineage (NCBI taxonomy): Eukaryota > Metazoa > Arthropoda > Insecta > Coleoptera > Coccinellidae > Hippodamia > Hippodamia convergens. The sequence goes on along the minus strand of JAVSIQ010000125.1, from coordinate 97,231 downwards.
CTTATCAGGTGTGTTGTTTCATTGGCTAGTTCCATGGTCATCTGCATAATGTTGTGATTTATATATATCTCCTCTTTTATATCCTTTTCGAATTTTTTATTTACTAGCAACCCTACACTACCCCGTGCTCTCAGGACCTTGTCGACGCCACTATAGAATGATATGTAGTTTTGGTATCTTTGATTTCCTTTGCCTTTTTTCTTGGTCTCTGAAAGAGCGCAGATGTCTATTCGGTTCTTTTCCATTTCCATGATAATTTCGTAGTCTTTGTTAGTCCAGGATGTAATATTCCAGCTTCCTAATCTTATAATGTTCTGCTTCCGTTTCCATATTCGTTTCTTTTTTCGTGCCATGTCGTCATTAGTGTTCCGCCTAGTATCCGAGGCTAATGAAACAGTTCTGGGAGCAGGGCCGCCGCCAGGGCCGGCAAACCGGGCAGTCTGCCGGGGCAGCAAATTCTAGGGGCGGCAAAATCAGTTTCGTCATACTAGTTTTTTTTTTTCGAAATCGAAAACCCGCCTGTTATTGAAAGTGAAAGCGAAAACACGACCAAACTCAGGGGCGGCTTTTTGAGCCTGGTCAACCAAATATATCACACGTGTACACAAATAACCAGATAAAAATGCAATTAAACCAAAACAAGAGTAATACTGGCAGAACGAAAATGATCGAAAATGCAGCATTCTACTCATAAATAAAAATCCCTGTCAAGTTGTAAATTTCGCCAACGCCTCAGCGGCCTCTCATCCTAGTTACACTAGCTTGTTTACGAGTTTATTATCAAGACGGTCGGTCCCTTTGATGAACGTTTGAGACTATAAAGTTTTTGGGAGGGTTTCTAGGATAATTCAGTAATGATTCTTATATTCAGTTTGCCAATTAGAAATCTAAATTTTGATATTCGGGAGGGGTTTATAATACTCGAGAAATAAGGGTTACAACTAGTTAGTCCGCAGTGTCGTCACAATATTCAATATTTTTGCAACACTATATAGTGAGTGCCACATAATAGAAATCTTTCATCTTCTTCGGAGTTATGATTTTCGAACTGAATTACCCTACAAAATTGAAGGTGAGTTCTATAATGCGGTATTTTTTACCGTCGGAAACGAGAATAAGTATAGAGCGCTGTCTGCTTATTAACAGTGATGTAGATGATTTTTTTTGAGTCTTTCATCGATCGCCTCTGATACGCATATTATTCATAAAGCCATATACCAGCGTCGTTTCAATATTTCGAAAAGGCGCCTTCAAATGAGTTGGAAATATGCCTCGCCGAAATTTGAGGCAGAGTAGTATTCTTAATTTATTGGATAATGGTCATAGTAAAAAAATATATCAATATTATTATAATAATCATTATTAGAAACAGGTGAATACTTAAGATTTATATTGACCTCTTTTCATTTACTTATTAGAGTTTAAGAACATAGCAACAGGTAATAGATGTCATATGGTCAAATCGCAGAACAAAAACAGTAATGCCCACTTGCACCGTTTTCTGGTTAAGGCACCCTTATCTAAGGCACCCTTAAATTTTCAGTCATGCTTTTCCCCGCCTTAACGGATCAGATCTTGCACCGCATATCTAATAGAAACGACTTTGTTAAGCACGCTCTAAGCAATGCCAAATCTGGCAACACTGTATAAATCAGTGAATTTGTTCGTTTTGACATAGAAATGCGACATGATCATATGGTTTCGTGTCGGCAATGAGCACAGCGAAGTAAGAAGAACACGCGAATTCATAGACGAACAAGATAATTATGCATTTTCCTTTTCAGTATTCTGATTCACAGAACGACATATACTTTAGGCCGCTGACGAACTGGCATAGTACAACCAATTTTTTTTATTTGAAGCAAATGATTCCCTTTGATTTCAACAATTGAAGAGTGTAAATTCAAAATGGTCGAAGTACCATTTTCACGAAATTTTAGATTTCATTTTTTTTTGGTCTATGTGCCAAGGGCAATAGCCTACGAAACAGTTCATGTGCCATCCGCTTTAGGCAGTCATCATTTCTGATGAAAAAAACAATTTTTTTTAAACTTTTTTCATGAGTTTGAGACATGTTTTATGTAATATTTCAGTTCGATTTTTTTTGCACTTAGACCCTTTTGAATTTCCACTCTTCAATTCTTTATTCGTAACTTGAATGACATAATTCTGCACCTGTGGAATATCATCGAAGTAATACCTTTCACATTCACAAGAGTAAATAGTACCCGCAGAATTAATAATAACATGGGTACAATCAATTGCTCCAATAACACGAGGAAATCCAGCAATTTGGTAAAATTGGGTTAGGGTGAAACGTAATTCTGCTTCTCTCTGTGGCATTTTCATGAATACTGAAACTCGAACAACTATTCTTGATACTGTAGATTCGTGGATTTTCATCAAATCGGCTGCAGCGAATAAATGTCCTGCTGATGCGTAGAGTCGGAGGCACGCAAGCAGTTGACTCATCGGTGATACACTCTGATTCCTACAAGCATCAAGGCTTAAACTCCCTTCTTTAAGGTTTGACATCATCATACATAAGATATCTACTTACATATCACTTGGCAATTCTGAATAATCCTCAGTTGATCTCAGCAGTTGCAGAGTACTTTTTTTTGGTCAAACGAAATCGCCGAAAAAATGCGAATTCGTTCATATCATGGTAGTGATCGGCCCTATTGAATTCTAGACTTCTAGGAAAGCCATAGTCAATGATATCTAATATGTCGAAATCATCCTCATATAGATCATCAATTTCATTTAATAAATATCTATCCATAATAATTATTAAATTCACGCAATAAAAAACAACACGTCAAAACTGGAGTTCGTTTTCGACGTTTGAATACTTGAGACGGGCTAAAGTCTTGTTTAAGCGATGAATATTCGCGGCTCAAAATAGTCATCACTTATGTGGCACTTAAACTGCGGTGCAAGAGAATCGGCGTCTCAAACCTAACTTAAAATTTGAGTTGGACGTAAGTCAGACATATATTTTACGGTGCCAGTGGGCATAAGAATAACATGGACCTTATTCTGATCCGGATATCATTGCCTAGAATTCTCCTTACACACGAGAGCTGTGTTGCCTTGGAATGGAGAATTAGTAATAATCAAAATCCAATGCGCCCAAATTTTTTTCCTTTAACATGAGTTCATTTAGTTTCGTACACTAAAAGCAGAGAGCGTTTTCATTGTTTCTCGATATTTTCTATGTGAATGCATTTTAGAATTCCGCATTTTTATTTAACATATCTTATACAAATGCATTTGTGCTTGAATCAATTAATTTATTTTATTATTATTATGATACCGTACCGCCTGATTGATAATTTTTACATACGCATTTATATTTATCGGTATCGTGTATCGTAGAAACTGTCGTATAATGATTTTATTAAATATGGAAAATACTTTTGGAGAGAGAAGCCTTTCAAAGTTGAAAATGAAAAATTTTCTACGATCAACAATGGCCCAAGATAGATTATCTGATTTAGCCATTATATCCATTGAACATGCGATAGTCATCTCGATATATCTCAAACAATTCATGACTTTTGCGAGATGAAGGAGAGAAGGAAGAAATTTATTTGAGTTCAAACGTTCTAGTCTGATGGTTCTAGTTCACTTTTATACATGCGATGGCCGGTATACATATGTTTTTTTTTGTTATTTTTTATTCAATCTATTTTTTGTATAATACATATTTATAGTTATATTTTCTCCGTTTCTGAATTTTTTTGCCCCTTGATCGAATTGTGAAAGAGTTTGTTATGAGTGCAAAACTCAATACATCACAGCAAGTTGGCTAAATAAAATTTTTCCCGGGGCGGCAAAATTTTATTTTGCCGGGGCGGCAAAATGTCTGGCGGCGGCCCTGTCTGGGAGCATCTGAGTTTGTTACGAAGGGCAGGTTGCTAACCTCTCCTTTCAAACCTCCTCCTTGATCCGGGCTTGGGACCGGCAGTGATAATCAATTACAATGTGCTACTCGATCTACCCATCGACCACCCCAGGCGGAGTTATGTTGAATATTGAACCAAGTATTTTAAAATTTCTGAAAGTCCATGAACATGAGGACTCAAATTTATCAAAATTGGTTGTTCTTGATGGTTTGTTGTTGGTTCCTGATTTGACGCAAAATTGTTTTCTCTAAATTTGAAATAGTTTCTCCTATGAAATTAGTAGGATATTGATTATCCTCAAGAATATCTTTAGTGAAATTAATTTCGTACTTCAGTTGTCGATGAAATTATTGGTCTCTATCATAAAGTGTTTTTATAATACCTCTTCTAACACTTATTTGATGATTAGAATAAAAATTTAGATATCGATGTGTGTGTCTTTTTTCTGAACACACTTGTTTCAAAATGATTTGGAAATTTTCTTATCGAAACATCTGAGAAGGAAAGTACATTATTTTGTTCCAACTCCATTGTGAATTTTATTGTAGGTTCTTTATTATTGACATGATCGAAAAATTTCATCAATTATTCTCTCCCATGTTGCCAAATTACAAAAATATCATCGACATAACGCCACCAAGTCTTTGGTTTCAGTGAATATTTTACAATATGGTTTTCTTCATAAAATTCCTTGAAAATATTGCTCATTATTGGTGATAAAGGAGTACCCATAGCCATACCAAATTTTTGTTTATAAAAATTATCATCTAATTGGAAATATGTCGAATTCAGACAAATATCTAACATTTCCATTATATTATCTACAGTTAATTTCGAATTTTCATGAAAAGTATTATCATCCATTAATTATGTTTTAACTATTTCAAGTGTTGTATCGACCGGAACATTAGGAAAAAGATTTACTACATCAAAACTCACTAGAATATCAGTCTAATTTAGATTGGAATTTCTCAATTTTTCAAGAAAGTGTTGGTTGTTCTTCAAAAAACTGTCTGATTATCCGGTTAGTGGTTTCAAAAATTGTAACAGAAATTTTGCCGAATTTTGACAAGGAGATCCAATGGAACTTACTAATTTTTTCTTGTTTCAGAGACTGGGAGAGAAAACCCAAATTAAGTTTTCAGGAAAATGCAAAGACCTCCCATACAATATTTCAATAGATACACTACTAGATGTCGCCATTTGTTTTCAGTTACTTCAGAGGCTTAGATTAGTTGGTTCGAAAGTAGAATCTTTTCATAAAGATTTTGTCTGTGAGGCTTGTTGGATACCGATGAGGCCGAAACCGGTATATCCCTTCTTTCAGTGATAAAATCTGATTTATCTCTCCAGTCCTCATGATGAAAGATCTGTGAGCCTATGAATGAGGAATGTTCACATTTTTCAATTTCTACATATTCCTATTCTCCGTAGAAAATGAAAATATTGTGTCCAAAAATTATTTGAATACTTCAAATAGCGCCCGAGATATCGAGTTATAAACATGAGTTCGATGGATCCGTGTGAAGCCACTTTACATCCAACGACTTGCGAGGTTCAGTACGTAGCCGGGTCCAATATAGGGCCTTTCGTCTCACGGAGTGCGATTTGCGAATGTAGTATGACGTCACATCGCCGCGAGGAATTGAATATTGACGGGGTTGTAAAATCCGAACTACTAGGTCTTTTCGACTGAAACAAAAACTAGTAATTTCATATACATATGGGTTATACTGTGACGAAGTTTCGATCGATTTTGCATACCTGTGAACATTCCTCATTGATTCATTTCGATGACTATCATTTTGAATTTATAGATGTTTCAAGAATGTTCTCGGTATGATCTCCGTAAAACCTCATAATCTGAGTAAAAAAATTAGCATTTCGGCACTCCATCTCTTGTTTGGGAGGATAATTCTTTCATAATACTAATGATTTGATTAAGCTATGGCCGCCATAGTTACACTTCGCGTATATGACCATTTCTTCTTAGATAACTGAAAATGTTGATACTAAATCAGTCTTCCGAAATTATTTGCCGTGGTCCATTAGAAATTATTTCACCTAACGTTTCGCCTACAACTGCGGTAGGCATCTTCAGAGGATTCTGGGTGTGAAATGTACCTCGACCTCGAACGCTGAATTTCTGATACTGACGTATTCGAAGCGTAAGTGTTATCTACACCCCGGTTAATGGCGGGAAAAGGTGGTGATTTTGCGTGCGCGATGTTGATTGGCCTATCGCTCCCGCTTCTCATCGGCTTGACCTTTGTTTTTTCTAAGGTCGGTAACTAGACGCTATATAAGAAAGGGGTCTCTTCTTTTCTGTTTATGTTATTTTTGTGTTTATAAATTTCAATGGCTTCTATGGTCAGCCTGGGATGGTAACTTTTGATATCAGAAATAATCTTCTGTGAGAAATCTATATTTTTTCCATCTATTAGAGCATGTTACGCTAGTGCAGATTTTTCTGTCTGATTCAGTCGACTGCATCATTCGTGCTCCCTGATTCTCGTATTGATACTCCTTTTTATTGTACCAATATAGACTTTGCCGCAGTCACAAGGTATCCTGTGACTACAGGCTTCTGAAAGTAGGTCGACTTTGTCCTTGGTAGTTCTGATCATTTGCCCAAGTTTTTGTGTAACGGTCTCGATGTTGTGCCTTTTCAGTATTCTACCAATTGGGGATGTATGGTAAGATGGCTTGTCCATTAGGAAGCCTTAAGTAGGAAATACGGACGCTACTCAGTTAAAGTAGAAGAGCTGTGTAAAGTCTCTATCACAATTAAAGTGGGGGTTGTTCACGCAGAAGCAAGCCTCAACTGAAAATATGCTCCTCATTCGAGCATCTTTGATAATGGGGCTACAGAGGTATCATTATCAGTATATGAAATGGAATCAAGATCTATACAGGCTCACCCCAATCATGTGTAGTATTTCCTGCACACCTAAAGAAATCTTAAATATAGTAAAATGTTTCTGTAAGACGAGCTAATGTTCTGTCACAACTATGTTTTGCACGGAAATATGCTAGTGTGGAGCTGATCCACTGATCCAGAATGTTCGAATGCTAAGGCAGGTGAAAAAACAACTTCTGTTACTCTGATTTCAATAGTGAACCCGATGATGACTAATTTTTTATATTTGTCAATTTAATTAACTACTGAATCCTACTCGATATGTTTTCAATCAAGAGGCATAATTTTATAAGATCTTTTCTTCTGAAAAATATAGGAACCTCAAACTTTTTTTCAAAGTGGTTGCCTACCATTTTTTTCCAAACCTACCCTTTGACGAATTTGAAGGTGATTTCTCGTTACTGCAACCTATTTGAGTTACGCCCCAAAGATATTTGTTATCTACATATTTTTTCCGAAACTTTGATGTATCATACCACTATATTGCTCCACGCGGAATACGAATTCAAAACTGACTAATGAAGAATTCATAGTTCCACCTGAGATTTCTAAAAACTAAAAACATGGTGTTCGCACCTGTCATTTTTTCCGTGTATTGATATCGACCATACCGCGACGTTACATGTACCTATCCGTTATATGGTTCTTTTCCGTTGATAGATTTGAGGATGGGAAGAGATAGGGCAGTTCAATGAAATATCATGATCGTTTCTGTTTCATGTTTCAATATGTCTGAAAGAGTAAATGAACTCATTCGTTGGATGAAAATACATATAGCTAACCTTTAGCATTAAAAATTACGAATATTTTGGTTTTTATTTCTTGCCTGTATCAACAAAAAAAAGGAATTTTGACTCATAATAATAAATCTTTTCAAGAATATCACTTTAATTATGTTTACACAATTCACATAGCAGAATAAACTAGAATATTTTATTGAAATATTGGAATGGCCCCCATAGTTGAATTATTGGAACTCATTTTTCCAAAAACCTGGCCACCTGAAATCTAATCCGTACATACCTACACCATATTTTTCGACAATCTAGTTTCACCAAAAATTCAAGCGCAAAATAATAATTCGTATTATCATTCCGTGATTCCGCCTACTTAATACCTAATAATTCAAAATTCACATACAATCTACATTTTTCATGGTATTCGTATGAATATTAATTTATTTATTCATTTATACATATCCACCAAGCAAGAAGAAAAGTGTCATAAATGTGGCACATGATAAATAATTGTTCTCAAGTATAACATGGCTTGTCAAAACACTGAAAGGTAAAAATATCAATAGATAAATAAAAGTATGCATTTATGGATCAATTCCATCACATACATACAGGATACAGGGTGTTCATAAATTAATGCGACAAAATTCAGGAGATGAATGCACGTATCAAATTAAGATGGGTCTATGTTATCCCTTACCCTTAGAAGGTGGTTTTATTGTTTTTCCAAATCCATGACACACAGACCACGTTTGTGTATTTCGACTCGACTGGTCATTTCCAGTATTTATTATGACTCCTTCCACATTTTACATCTTCACTGTATTGAGTGTAACTTTCGGTTCTTCTCCCTTAAAACATAATTTCAATCCAAGATACCTGAAAATCAAACTTGATTCCTATATAAATTTCAACGCCCATTTAGATGTTCTGCGTTTGAAGCTTAAAACTCAGAAATAAGATCTTTATTGAAAAAATTGGATACATTCCATTCAGATTGCCACATTTCTCTGTCGTTTCTATTCATATCAATCAGAAAATTTGACCAAAAAGATTTACGCGACTTCAATCTGGGGACCCTATTATCTGGAATATAGGTGAGTATGGGAAATGAATTTGGAAAGGAATTGAATTTGTTTCAAAAATTCAAAGCTGTTGTCTCCCTTTGAATTTGGGGAGGGACAATATTCGAGAGGACTGGTAGCCAAGGAGTAGGTGTAGACTTGATAGTATCAGTAGTTGGGCATCAATTTTTTTTAACATGAAAACTGTTCAACCACACAGGCCATATATATTCAGCAGCTAGCGCTGCCGTACAAGTATTGTTGCATCAGCGCCCCATGAGGAACCAGCTAGTTTCTGAAGAATATTGTTTCGAATTTTAAGCTTCAAATGCAGATCATCTAAATGGGCGTTGAAATTTAGAGAGTAATCAAGTTTGATTCCCAGGTATCTAGGATTGAAATTATGTTTTAAGGGAGAAAAACCGAAAGTTACACTCAATTTTCTATATTTCTGATGATTATTCAAATGGAAACACTAAACCTCTGTTTTATTTTCATTCGGGCACAAACGCCACTTCAAAAAATAATTTTTCATTATATCCAAATCTGCGGAAAGGGTGCTTTCTATTGAAAATGAGAATGATGAAAAGCCAGAGCAATATCATCAGCATAAATAAATTTCTCCGAAGAAGTAGTTGGAATGTCACACATATATAAATTGAATAGAAGAGGTGCTATAACTGAACCTTGTGGAAGACCATTATTCAGAGGTTCTCGAATTCATAGTGGTGCTCGGGTCTGTGCAGTTCCCCGGCCTCTCGTTGTTGTTCTTCCTATCGCAGGCGACATTGATCTTTTCCAGGTTTTTCTGTATTTCCATGTAATTGCGAACCGTTTATGCTGTTCCCAACAATACAACTTTCTGCATTATCCTGTAGATAGTTCCATCCAATAGAAGCTTCCCCAAGTTTACTGAAAGTTTTTTAAGACCTTTAAGTCGAGTCTGTAGTGCTCACTTCCTTAAACAGAATCAGGGGCCTGCAGCACAAACCCTACAAGTGATTCGCCTGTACGTACAAGTCCAATTTAATTCGGTATGATAATGCGAATGACTACAATTATTGTAGAAATCATATTATACATATGCAGCTACATATATATAATGTAATGTTTAGTTATTTATAATTCCAGTGCCCATTTATATTCTTCCGCAAGTTCAAAATTCAAATATAAATAGTCACTTTCAGAGTCACTTGACCACATATTGCGGAGATATGAGTTTGTGAGAAAAATACATTGCAGTAAGGTTAACTGGCATTTTCAATGGAAGCTAGTTTAATAATTCAATTTGTGCAATTGCACAGATCGAATTATCAACCTAGCTTCCATTGAGAAATTAGTTAGTTTTCCTACAATGTGTACAATCTATTTTTCTGACCAATTCAGATTTGTAACATAACCCCTTCTTCCAATTGCCCCTTCAGTTATATCATTAGGTACCGTGGAATCCTTGATGATATATTTCAAGTAGTCCTCGTTAGGATAACTTCCTGTATAGCTATGATGAAACCCTCTGTTTCCGAAGTTTTTTCTGTTTTCCGAAGATCAACCAATAGTTCGACTCAGATTTGTCGACATAAATCGGGTTGATCTCGTTTTGGTGTCTTCTATGAAACAGTTTGCTCATCATTTTTCTGCAGTTGACTTTCTTCGATAATTTCTTGAACGTCTATGTGTCGATGTTGTAATATTAGCGGAGTAGAACAATCAGCATCACAAACTGCTCGATGGAGTTTAGACTGAATATAGCCTTTTCGTGGAAGTATTTCCTTAATTTCCAGTAACATATGATCAGTTAACTCCATAATGCCTCTAGATGTCTCGATAGCTGCGTTCGATCTACAGAGATTTTCGGATGATAGAAACATTCAAACGAAGCAATCATTGCTGACACCGCTCAGACAGGACATTCTGCAACTAGCAACTGGACACAGAAACATCTTAGTTTATTTTGAGATCACAACCATCGGAATAGCAGGGGCTAGAGAAGATACATGGCAAATCGGCAATATCTATAAGAAATAGAACAGGTCCTAACGCAGAGCCCCGAGTAACACTACTTGTAACAGCTCTCAGAAGACAGAGCAGAGCGTGTTCAGATGGAACTAGCTGGGGAGCTCGTGATTCAGTGCAAATACATTAAAACATTTTGATCTTGAATCGAAAGTCTCACTTTTTTTTACTGAAGTGAATCTCGGAGTTAACTGAAGCCCCATGCATACCCAAACTCTGGGTGCGCCACTGCTGGTTTTCAGTATCCTAATGAGTTCATTACAGCACTAGAAGCAGTGTAATGAACTCATTACAGCATTGTTTTCAGTTGTATTTTTCGTTTCGTAGTTCTCAACACTGACTTCCGATCTGATCAATTTTCAACACACGTCAATTCAAATTCGGCTATCTGTCAATTTTTGTAAAAGTCACAAACTGCCAAGATATAATACAAAAGTCACTAGGATGTAAATTCTGAAATTTTCATTGAATTTCGACAGTTTTCTACAAGAGAAATGCGTAGTAGAGAAAATATCTTCTAATACTCGTTGCAGAAGGCAATTCAAATACGTTCGAAATTTGTTTCAGTAGTCAGTAAACCTACTATTTTTTTAATATAGTTATAGGTGAATATTCCTTTCTGAGAACGATCGAACGATTTGGATCTGAAAAGCATCTTATGAACTATTTTTAATATTCATAGGTCTCTATCATCAGCATAACGAATTACATTCTTCTCGGAATTGTTCAAAGAAATGTTGTCAGAAATGTTTCATTCTTGTAACCTGATAATTCGAAACGAGAAAAGTTTTTTGAGATTTCAACAATAGACCCGATAATTTGAATGAAGTACCATTTAACATAATAACCACATATTGTCATCTATCAACATTATTTGAATCACATATTCCACTTCTGGGGAAGGGAAGTATAACAAATGACGCATTCAAAATAACAGTAATTTTTACATGACATTCATCTTCTTCAGAAATTGGATTTCTACTATCTGAAACTGAATAGGTATTTTAATTTACCAAAATTGACGTATCTACAGGTTTTAAGATACAACGAGCGAACTTACCATCAAGTTTTAAATATTTTTCCTTATTATTCCAAATGTTATTTCTAAAGACGACATCCATACTTTTTAGTAATTCATGCAATTCTGGATAGTCCGGTGATCACATTTTTATCCAGAATGCAACGCGAACTTGAATAAATTGAGTGAGTGAAATACAGAAAAGTTTCCTTGTTAACCCTAATAAAAATCACCAAACGAAGCAGCAGTGAACGAGGAAAACTTCAATCTCAACAGTTTCATTTCAAACTATGGCAACTATATTTTATTTTTCACTAAAACTGATGGGCAACCTAACACTGGTGTGTATGAGTTTCAAAAACGGCCAGCCTCTCATTGACAATTTTTATTATTAAAATATAATTTATTCAATAGATAATAACACTAAAATAATAAATGAAAGCAAATATTCACATAATGATATTACAATTTGAGAAATAAATAGAAGACTCGGGAGTTTGGAGGAAAACAAGGGAATCTACGGGAGTTGGGATTGGAGAAGGTATGGACTGCTTATTACATTAGAATAGTCAGGTATTTACAATCTGATGCCAGGGTTTCGGGATGCGACGAAGTTAAGAAGTTCCTCACTGTCTTCACATACGAAAGGTTTGACGTGGTGGCAGGCTACGTCATGCCATTTGATTCCGTCGTTGTAGAAGTTGTTCAAAATCGACAGGCATGATTCGTCATTTCCCTGTAAAAAAAATATTTATGATAATATTGAGATATTATTTCATGGAATCTTGTTGAGTATTGATTCGATTCACTCATTCAATAAACCTTTCTTTTAAAACTGTCTCCAAAAGCTGAAGCGATACCTCTCGTCATCGTAAAATTTTGTAAGCATCATCAGAAAAGGGAAGATAATATCCTTTGTAGAATTTGAAATTGAAAAATCTTAAAAAAGATGTACCTAAAGAAAATGTTCCCGCCTCAAATTTGACCAAAGGATCATGAGCCCAACTAATACTCTGAGGGTTGCGAATCATAAAATTTAACAGAAAAATATGGTCATTATTTAATAATACCCATAATAAGATATTCAGGGCGAGTTTTTGACTAGTACATAATAAACATGATATTATAACTTAGTTGAAAATATACAGGCTGTTGAAAATACATGAGAAAATGTCATTTTCGAATATCTCGTGACTGATTTCATCTAATGAAATGATTTTCGAATTTGAATTCAAATCGATCTCATATAAGCGCTTGTAGAAAAATATTGTTCCTATCTTGTGTTCCTACCAAATTTGATAACCTATATTAATTCATAATACACATGAATGTCGAACCTAATTCTACATGTCGTTACCATAGTACTCTCATCGTTGACATTTGGTGCATAGAGAAATATCATAATTCAGTTAATTCTTTAATAAAAGTCTGCTGTTCCATTCCAGCACACTTTTCAGTGCGGGAAAGGATTAACAGAGTTTTTTCCCGCACTCAGCACTGTTTGGATGTGATTCTTTACGAATTGAAATGCGTGCGGGAAAGAGGTTGAAAGCGTACGCTTGTAAAAAAAAGAAGTTTTCTTGAAGGTGGTAAATTCTTCTATGAACACAAAATTTCACTCACATGTTTGTTTCTTCATTATGACCATAGCATTCCATACCAGCAATTGAAGAAACGAAACTTGAGTGAGTTAATTGATGGCTACTCAAAGAATATTTGGCCATTTTGGGGAATCAACGTATTTTTCGTCAAACCTCTTGAAATGCGTATCTTTCGAGTAATGAATCATTTAAAATATTCTGTATTATAGATTAAAAAAAAATATTTTTTTGGCTGAATGCAACTGTGTTCAAAAGATTCTCTTGAACTTGAGGAAAGTCAAAATTCTAATACTGAAAAACTTTTTAATTACAACGGTTTGTAAGTTTCAACAGTTACTGTGAAACGAACGCTAATGAATCCTTCTCTCTAAAAAGAGGAAAAAATTAATTAGTCAGGCATATTCCCCAACAAATGAGAAATTCAACGAGGTAGAATAGTTCACCAAAAAATGTTTCCATTTCTCTAAATCGACACTTAAATTTTGAGGTTTATATGATAATTTAAGGGACAATGGACAGAGTGAAACGCTGTTTTCACTATTTTCTTCAGCTTCAAATCTTGATGAAATTAGTCCTGCTGTTCCTGAGTTGAGCGGTAAGCATCACGTGTTAAGATTTACATATGGTGTATGGAACGAAAAAAAGTTGTCAATTTCTTCATGTGTTATTTCTGAGTTATAGTAAAAAAAGCATACCTGGGCAGCTTCTCTGTTGTCTGGTTGAGCTTGGCCAAATCCACCAGTATTGCTCCAGTCTCCAGAGTTCCTTTGAGTTGTTGGTCCAATTTTAGCTCCAGAACCGGACCAGAACCAACCGTTTATGTTTTGTGGTTGTAGGTCTGGTCTATCACAACCAGCAAAGTTACATTTTCTGCCAGATGTCCAGATGTACCTGAAAAAAAGAACGTTGTTAAGTGGTGGGTCAGAATAGTTATGGCCAGTGGCTTATCATAATTCAAGTGAACTAATGACGAGTTTCACAAAACTATGATTGCCCCATCAAGTACTTACTGTAAAATTGATTCGAGCCACCGAGAATTATGGAAATTTCAAATGAAGGGTTATCCTTTTTGATCACACAATCAGAGTTTTGTGAAACCCACCTTATGACTATGAAAAGGTTCATATCGGGTCTATAAATCGGAGTTTGCACATATGAATAGAAGAACACGTACCTACAGGTTGTCAATATTTTCAACCCACCAGAACGTGTCAAAGCTAGTTCAAGCCTTAAGGAATAAGGTTGATCAATGACAACAAAATTCTTGAACCATGAATGGAAAATCATTTAATTGTAATTTCCGATAAGCTGTTCATAATCTAGATTCCAGATTATAAAAATAATATCAACAACCACCTTTTGTATTGTTGTACGGAAATATTTTTGAACTTTTTTCTCTAGAGCTACTGATGCTTTGAAAGTCAATATTGAGCGTTGTATGACACGACAATACATCGAAAATTATGAATTCCAGGGATTAACAGATATTTTTTCTATTTACAGATTCCCTATCTAGTAATAATGAAAATACGTAAATTGAGTAAGTTACGACCTGTTTTAGTGCATCCGCCATATATATACCTATTTCAAACTCCACCAGAATAGTTCTTACCTCACATTACCACGAGCAATCCTCTGTTTAACGAACTCATTTTCTTGGGGAGTTTCTAGAGAAACGGCGTCCATACAGTGACGTCTGCAGATATTCCTGGCGTCCAACCAGTCAACCTCCAATCCCCTAGTTGGTGCGTGTTCCCAACTGAAGAAATATGAATGTGTTACTCCTCGAGCATCCCTATACGTTGCATGTCTCACTCCTGCAAAAATGATGAAATTGAAAGTTGAAATGAAATCGAGTTTATGTAGAAATCTTCCCGTGACTGGAATGAAATCATCTCTTAATGAATACCTTCCACGTTGATTGACTCACATTTTTTTTCTTCAACAATATTATCAAGAGCAAATTAGAAGAACTTAGATTCTTAATTAGAACATTGAAACCGAAACATTCGATTAGATCCAAATGAATTCATTTTATTATTTTTGATATTTATGTCACTTCGATTGCGAACTCCGAGATGTAATCGTGAAATTTCAGCCAGGGAGGAGATAGTTGGTCGTTAATTTCGGGAGTATGAGTAGAAGTAGCGTTTTATTCCAAATTCTGGTCTGTACATATGCACACCGAGTTTATTCTGGGAGGTAACTTATTACCTAATCTCTCAACTTTTGCTCTGAACATCAAGACAAAGGGAAAGTTCAAAGTATAAAGTATAAACTAACATAACAAAGCAATGTTTCAATTCATAGGGTAACGAAAAAGTATAAGTTACCGACCAGCATATCAAATTCGCTCTAACTGCTCTTTGTTCTTTAATAAACCACCCTGTAAACTGAATGTATTTCGACCATACAGAAATGTATCAAATTAACGGCCTATTTATAGGCCATGGTGAAAATATGTCAGTGATGGATTAGTGAAGACAGAGTTTGCAGGTTCAATCTAAAGTGTCGTCATGGAATAAGGGCAGTGACAGACCGGTTTCGCTCTTAATAGGACTCAAAGCTGCCACTCCAAGAACTAACATCATGAAGCAATTCTAGAAAACATAACGGTGAGGTCAAGAATCGAACAAAACCGAGCTAGTTTTGCAACAGAGATATTAGGTTGCCTTTAAGGATAAAACTTAAAGCTGTTATGTGTTATCGCAACTACTAACGTTGAAGAACATAGGAATGAGAAAGTTGAAAGAAGAACTGAGAACCAGAAAGCCCGATGGGAAACAAAGAGACCAATCTCTCACAACAGAAACGAGGAGTTATCAAAATACTCGAAGAGAGAGCCTGTCGTTCATTCAAGCAAAAATTTCTATTCGATGAACTTGAACATTTATCTCCAATACTGCCAAAAAAATCAGAGGACAATAAGACCAAAAACTCCCACACCTGATCACATCAAAATTCACCTCCAGCGGAAAATCTATCTTACCACACATCTCTAAGGTTTTGGTTACAAATATAATGGTTGAAATACTGACGAGAGATTCATGAATGTGAGGACAACAAGAAAAGAAAAGATGAAACGCCCTTGGTACATGGCGCATGGTTGCCAGCCAGTCTTGGACAGAGTCTGAATCAAGCCGGTACGGAGTGAAAGCGATGGACCAATCGAACCGAGGAAGTACACTTAAATATACGCTCAACCCGATTTATTAACCGGTCTATAAATAACGGCTCTGGCTTGAACCCTGACACAGAGCGGTCAGTAATTCAGCGGTCGTATTCCTAAATCACTGCCAATAAGCCAAGAAAACACTTTCAATGTCAAAGTTAGAAGCTTTCGCAATGTGGTGTTACAGGAGAATATTGAGAACTAGCTCAAACCGCGGCTCTGCTCGCGTAATATTTCAAACGGTACTGATAGGTCCGCAACTCCACATTCATAGCCTCGTATCGAAGGAGAGACAGGCACTTGACTACGTGACAAAACTATCTCGCGTGGATTCAATAATTTCTGGCTCAAATTATTATTAGTTCAACCTGGGGTAACTTTTGGAGTATCCATTAGAAAACTTTACTATAAAAAGCATTTTTCATCAGGAATGAATGCCGCAGATAACAGTCACATTCCTTTTTATATTGATTCATTCCATTCCAGTCAAAAGCCCTCTTAAAATTGACCATTATTTTGGATTGAATTGAAAATGTTAAAAATGGCTATCGTGGGTTGTGTTCGGCAGTTAGATATATGCCGTCGCGGACTTTTTTATAGAACATTTTCAGCACTACAGAATTGTCTCTAACCATGTTTCCCTATCTCTTATAGTTTACCCAGCGTCGGCCGAAAAAGCTTGAAAACCGGGTTAATTACCGACTTTTTCATGAAAACTCGAAATTTTTTCTCATTTCTTCGTGATAAAGGAATGAACATCACATAAAAACCTCCCGGAATAAATTCTCTACATAGTGAAAGTTTCATCAAAATCGGTTATCTGGTTCCTGTGTCCAGACACACAAACACACGAACATTCACATTTATAATATTAGTATAGATTAGTAAAGATATAGATGGCGTGGTGACATAAGATCAGTCATAACAAGGTGTTAGAAATGATGAATAAGATCCAGAAATCCTAGGTGAAATAAAAACAAAGAAATTAGAATACTTTATGCATTTGATAGAAGAAAGCAGACATCGTTTGAAATAGTAGGTATAGTTCAGTAATAGTATAGTATTAATACGGCCACATTGTTAAGAAGAGCAGTAAACAAAATAAAACATTGGTTAGAATGGCAGTTTGATCGAAAAACAGAAATTACTGATGGAAACCTTTGTTTTTGGAGGACATTGCACAGTAATTGCATATAACAGGTGAAGTTTCATCATAATACAAAAGGTTTAATTGCGAAAAACTGTCTCGATGTTAGATCCCATACAAAGATTTTCCTCGTTTCAATGAACGATTAGGACAATGAAAATGTGACCTCAAAAAATATACCCATCTAAAAGCTTAATTTCATACTCACTATTGGAACAACTTCTGGGATCAGGAAGGGCCAATCTTCTCTGTGCCAAAACAACCGTTCCGCCAATAGCAAGAAGCAGTAATTGCTTCAACATTTTGTTCTGTAATGAAAAAAAGAATTTTAGATAATTATGACAAACTATTATTGGATTTTCTCAGAATGCGCCATAATCAATTCTTGCATATAAGGAGTTTCTTCGATTACAGACTTCATTGAATTTTGATCATAAGTGTTCATTGTTATGATATAATGAACGAATGAATAGAAATATGAATATAAGGTTTTCACATTTTGAGATGGTGGATGTATTCTTTTCGAATTCTTCCATTCAACTGACCCTAGAACATTTAATCTTCTTATTCTTTCTCCATTCAAGAAGGAATATTTTGGAGAGTTTTGGTAAACCGCTGTCTATGTACAGATTTGTTTCAACATTTATTGTATTATTTTAGCTCTCTTATTCAAAAGAATATATATATATATATATATATATATATATATAATTTCTTAATTCTAAATTGACCACCTGCACATTTCATGAAATTTGACGTTTTCTCTATTATCTAAATCCTAAGATTTGTCATTCATTTCATTTTTTCACCTAGGGGGCACTGAATATCAAAAATTTGAAAATTATTTTTTCTAATGTTCAGTACAATAGTCATTTCATCTTGAATCCTTACCACAGGCATATTTTTGCTATTATTTCTTCAATTAACTTTTGCTTGAAAAAATGTCTTCGAAACTCTTCATTTCTGGATGTTTTCAAATCGAACTATTGTTAATGAACCAAGATATCTAATGCAAAATTTGACCTATTGGAATTGGTCTAGAAACTTGCTTCATGTCAGAAACTCCACTATCTAAATAATCCTATATTAGGGATATGATCAATCATTTTAAGATAATTTATTTTTGCAGTAGATACTGATTGTTTCTTTCGAAAAAAGTTTCCGCTTTTTTCGGAAAGATCTATAGAGCCAAGACGATCCTTATAATGGGAAACAAATAATATTATCTTTTAACTCATATGTGGAACAATTGTGCATATTTTAGCTCTCATGATTCAAACTACAGTAGAATCCGTTTATTATGACGCCGGCTATACTGACCAATCGCTTATAATGACGCAAATGCAGTATTAAGTTTGGTTTAATTCGAAACTCCTTACAATAGGGTCCGCATATAATGACTTCGCTTATAATGATATTTCGCTTACAATGACATGATTTCAGATACAACAACATGATTTTTCGAAAATTTTTCCGGTTATAGTGACCGCTCGATCGTTTTCTGAAGCCACCTTACCCTTTTTAATGCGATGAGGTTAGATACAAGACTTACGCGTGACGACATGCTTTTTAGTATAATCCAGATCCTTGAAGAGATTATTGGTGTTTTGTGGACAAAATGACATCCATCAAGTTGTACAATGGTGTAAGAAGCTATTATTTCAAATCGAAAAAAAACGAACGCAAACGAAAATATCAGATTATTTTTCTAAAAAATGAAGAAGTTCTTTATATTTTGTTTTTTTTTCGTAAGAGAAGCTATTTTTTATTTTTTCAATAAAGCAAAATCTGAATTTCTCTTTCTTTTCTTAAACTGAATTCTAAAAAATTCTTTTCTTAAACTGAATCCAAGAAAAATACCATCAATTTGGCTGAATTTCCGCTTTATGTGACTTCCGGTTATTATGACGTATTTTTCATTTCTCCTCGATGTCATTATAAGCGGATTCTACTGTACTGCATTTAAAAAGATTCATTGGAAACACAATTTTGCACGAAAAATAAAATCATTTAACTTCCTTTAGTCTTATTGAAAATAGGTCATAGAAATATTTTACGAAAATTAATATGGAGAAATATAAGAGTGAAAAATCTAATTTTATTCAAGGCGTCTTATTTGATCTGTTTATCTAATATTTGAAATACGCAAATATTGCACAACATTATAGAATTAATAGTATTTTTCCACTATGAAACTTTCTGACCTGTTCAGCTAATATAACTCTTTTACCAATCAATGAAGCTTCTGAGATACCAAAGTTATTAATAGGACTTTTTTATTCTTGTAGAAATGCACGTTTAACAGTCTTGGTGGTTATTTCACCACAAATTAAGAATCTTCTTTTCGATCTGATCGGTGTGTTATGAATTATCCAGTTGAATTAATTAATCAGACATCCCAACGATTCAAACACTCAATTATGCCAAATCTACCAAATGCCAATTTTATTGATACGAAACACATTTTTTCAATCGGATGAATTTTCAGTGAATAATTCTAGAATTGATTAATCCCATTAAAGAAACAATTTTCTTTATATAACCTTATGCATCATCGTTGCTCAAATGTCAATCATAAGAGAGTAAGTATCGCATGATATTATGATGGCAGCCTTAATCGTTTTATTGCGAAGATGGCAAAGTCATGTTTTCCCACCTAAAAAGCTGCTCCACAATTCGACGTCATTTTTAAGCCACATCATTCTGGAAATTTTATCGGATTCAATCCAACACA
Organism: Hippodamia convergens; assembly: GCA_038502775.1. Taxonomy (NCBI): domain Eukaryota; kingdom Metazoa; phylum Arthropoda; class Insecta; order Coleoptera; family Coccinellidae; genus Hippodamia; species Hippodamia convergens. The sequence continues at coordinate 76,914 of JAVSIQ010000125.1, read as the reverse complement.
ATGGAATTCTGTCAACCAAAGAGAAAATAATAATATTCAAACGGATAAATTTTGTTCATCTTCATCATCTTAAGGCATTCACGTCAGCGACCGATTGACCGTGAAAGTACTATCGCCCAGGGTCACATATTGACCCAGATCAACCGGAAACAGCTCTCTGAACCGGGCCAGTCGAATACCAGACCTGCACTTGACACGGAATACCAAACAATACCATATGGTATTGTACGTATGTTTGTTGTCCACGATTTGGAGATGTATATTTGGGTAGCCGCTCCTAAGAAAGCGGAAATTAAAGGTGAAATCGATCTTGTATGAATCACTTCGGTTTTTCTGAAAGTAACAACGAATATGTTGGAAATTTTTTCTCTCTATTTCAGTTTCGTAATGAGTTCATTACAGTACTAAAAGTAGTGCTGTAATGAACTCATTACAGCATTGTTTGCAGTTATATTTTTCGTTTTGTGGTTGTCAGTTCTGTCCTCCGATCCTATCAATTTTCAAATCGAGTCGATTCAGATTCCGCAATCTGTCAAATTTCGTAAGTCACACCAACTGCCACACATCTGTGTTGGAATAGGAGCCCATAGGAGTAACATTTTACGAATGAAAAACAACAGCTCTTATATCAATCAAGAATTATTAGGTACACAACACACAACCGTTGCTTTGTTACAGTATCTGCAGTAGAATCGAAGAATGGGAAGTTTTGTGATCAATACTTTCAAAGAGATAAGAAATATTTTCTGTTCGATTCACGATTGAATTTGTATATATTGATGAATTCATGTGATTCCTGTTTTCAATTTTTTCCCAAGCATGCAGGGAACTATCGAAGGTACCTGTATTGAAATGATATAAACCTGACAGTTGTATCAACCAATCACTTGAGGCAACCATGCAGTATCTTCTTATAAAAGATATAGAGATTCTAAATAGAAGAATCATTAATTCCAGCATTTTATCCCGATGTGTGAAAAGATAACGCGGCTCGAAGTTGTTGAAAAAAATTTACTCCCTGAGTGATATTTTCTTCGTTTATCAATCAAATAGGTTAATGTAAAGTATATTGTCCTGATCGGAGCAAAATCATTCTCTTGGAGCTTCATCTGAGAAAAAGAAAATGGCCAAATCGAAAAAGTAAGGTGGATGACAGGCAATTCGTATTGCAATTCGCACAGTTCTTCCCATCGTTTTGGCGGAAAAAAACCTTTTTCCATTTTGAAATGCGACCATTTCTTAGCGAATTCATTTATCAAACAAAGAAAGATTAGTATAGGCGCATCCTGAAATAAGGACGCTATACCGTTATGGATTGATAGCGAATCCAAGAGAACTTTCGCACAGATTTTCATATTCCTATTAAGTTAACAGCACTATTTTATAAGCTTCCTACATTTTAACATGATGTGTTTTGTTCATTCATGTTCGAATTCCAAATCAACCAGATTGTTGTAATTTTTTTCGAAAGTAAGTAACTAAATGGTAGTTTTGAAATATTGCAAAATAGTGAAAATAAATAAATTGTTCCTGTGATCCGAAGTTCACCATTACCAACCATAAAAAAATCAGGAATATGCTCCGCGCGAAGTCAGTTTTGGATACATGTAAACGCTATGATAAGTACCTACACTCATACCCAATTTCGATTGAAGCAAGCCTATGTTGAATAATTCAAAGAAGAAGTGAAATTTTTCCCAACGTTCGTTCTGCTCCACCAAAAGAAATTCCAGGACATGTTATTCATATACTTTCACCTTTGAAATCATCTCCTTCAACGTCCAATTATCCGTTTTCCAATTCTCTATCAAGATTAATTCTAGTCATCAATTCTCGGAGATGCGCAGGTCGTGAATCCTCCCCATTTAAGATTCTTCATCGTGCTTTCTTTACGGGTTAGCGAATTCGCTTTCAGATACAAAAATACGGCAGATAAATGCTGGGTCATTAAATTATTGAGCAATATGCATGGATACATCACCAAATTTCCCAATAGAGATTGCAGCAAATGCATTATGTTTGTACACACTGACCACCGCTGGTAACAATTCATATTACATGCTTCAAGATGCTCATAATTGCGAAGGAATCGCACTCCATTAACTTGAAAATGCTTTTGTGCTGCAATTTTCAATGTGAAAGGGAAAATGATCTTTCAACGTAAAAAACATTAAAACTCATCGCCTCAATGAGATTGCAAGGAATAATCTGTAGGTAAATGAGGATGAATATTCATTATTATCCGTACTTCTTTTAGCAAAACTTATAGGAGCAGAAAAAACTACCGAGAAGTCATAAACACTGATAAGTAATAGGGATTAATGATAATCAATGCCTAGCTCTGGCCTAAAGGGTGCAATTCGTCGGCCATCTATTTTTTTGTTTGAAGGCACATGAATACTTGCATTCTTCAATAATATTCAGACATCATTAGAGAAACGAATCTTGAGTTTCAAACTGTAACTTTTGGGAGAATGTCAGTGGCGTAAAGATCTCAAATGCTGAATAACTTTAATTTAACACTATTAAACTGAAAGATGAACTGCAGACTCCCACAAATATTTAAAGCTCTACCAGGGCTGTACCTGAGACCTGATGGAAATTATCAATTTCTGGAAGAAAGCCTAAAAACCTTTTCCCTGCGAATTGAATCATGAGCCTTGTCTGATGAGTAATTCTGGAGGCAACTTTATATAAAGTTAAATATGTTAACTCGTAGCCTACCATGAAAACAGAAATTGTTTCATGAAACATTTCAAATGTGGAGATCGGGATGGAACAGAAGAAATACTTTTTATCAATATTAGCAAAAACTATATTAAAGATCTTGATTAACTATTAAACAATAATGAGGTTCTTATATAACGCGTAGATGAATGTCCATCGTGAGAACTATTCTCATCTGAATCACAGATCATTAAACCACAACAATAAACAGAAACGTTCAACCATTTTTGGCGATACTTTCGACCCATCAATTCGAGAACAATCGAAGCATAACCAGAGATCCATTATGTGAATGTTGTTGCATCTGGTAATTTCAAAATAGAAGGTAATCATTGTACACTTTGAACAGTTCATGATGTACGTTCATTTATGAGAGAATAATTCATCGTTTAATGCTGGTACTTTTACTGATTACCTCGTGGAAATTGGCGTTGCGTAAGTTCTTTAGTAGAAGGTAGGTACTAAAAGCACCGGTCAATGACAGTGATGAGAATTTCCAGTTCAATTCAGAATTTACGAGGATATTGTAGTTTTGCCAACGAAAAACTATAGAAGAATTTAAGTCTTAGCTCAATCCCAAAAAGTATAGGTAGGTACATATCGACCGCAGTACAAACTGGAAACTATCATTTTCCTTCAGATCACCGAAGATTTTTAATGATTTTCATTTTGTCTTCGCTGGTCAAAGTTTTCATCATTCTGATCAACTGCATTGCTCATCATTGAAGTTTCGAGAAAGAGGTAGACACTAGTTCAATCAGAACTTTGATATAGGTAATTCATATTTTGGAATATCCTCACAGATTTTTGGGAATCCAGAAAAACATATAGGTACTTGTTTAATCCACACACTTTTTTTTCAAGTCAATGGCTCAAAATTAGCAACATTCTTGGTATTTTTAATTGGATATACCCATTGAGAAACTGAACTAAATGAGGATCAGGAAAAGTGGATAATAGTATCCTGAGATAAGTATGAAAAAATCAAAATTAACTATGAGCAATGCACTTATGTATAAAGTCATTATTGTCCGCTCATGGATTATTATTGAGGTATCTTAATCAGGTGAAAAAGAATAATAATAAGTTTACATAATATGGAAGCAGAAAAAATTTAGAGATAAAAGTCAACAATGAATTCAACATGTGTTATTTTATTTGCTGAATGCTGAATTGGATTCTCATCTCATTTCATTCTGGAACAATGCCGCTCTTTTGGTACCTAGTGAGGAAATATGAAGAAAAATCTTCATTTCATTATTCTAGAAATTTTTTTATATCTGTTTCAGTTTTCGCGAAAAAATATTCAAAAGTTTCTGACATTTGTTTAAATAGTTTATCTTATGAAATTGATTCTTTCCCCAGGCATCATGCAATAAGGACTGAAATTTTCCAAATAACTTTACATCATGAGTACGATGACCTCAATAAAGGACATATTAATTCTCATTAGGATCTTGATCCTAGAATGCATGCATTACATAAAGAGTAAAGTTTTGTTTTTACATTTGAGAAGTCCAACTTCAATACCTTCATCTTATTGAATAAATAGTGATGAATATGAATCATTGCTGTCCCTTCAGATAATTCCTTGTTGCCCGAGAGCCTATATATTGAACAGATTCAAGTGAACTATGAAAAGAAAACATATATATTCTTTGGACATATATTCATTATCCTAGTGTACAAAAAGTGAAATCTGCAATGTACTTGCTAAGTGAAAGTTTATTGGATGTTAATAATTCAAATCAGTTCATAAAGACCTTACTTGAAACCTTACATGAAATACACAACTTAGAACAGAATATCAAATATTATCAAACAGAGCTGGATCTTCAGTTTCTATCTAGTTCATTGTCACCGAAAATTTCAGTTTGAGAAATACAAAAATTTAATTTAATCTCGAATATTATAATATGTATGTATGTAATATGTAATTTCAATATTTTCATATTCATGAAGTTGAATCACAGTCAGTTAATGTAGAACTTGTTTTTGTTGCAATGTGATTACCTATATTTTCTGCATCTTTCTCATCATTAATCGTAACAAATCTAAACAAGTCCCTCCATTCAACAGATATACATCTTCCACTCCCAATTTTATTCAGTCATGACAATTATTGGAATATTCTAAAACGATAGAAACTCCTGTACTTTGAAAATCTAGGTTTGATGCAAAAGTTGGATCTCACAATACACATAGATTTGAGCTGAAAAATCTCATCTCGTTCCAAACTAGTCCGGATGAAAACATTGCTAATCCCTATGGAAAAGAGTTTCAACACAATCAATACTATTTGCAGAAAGAAAATATTCGCCTAAGTTTGAATAAAATTTTGTTCTGAATGAAAAATATAACTAGAAAAAAATACAACCTCCCGGAGTTTAGAGTTAATATTCCGGTTAGTATAAAATTGTATGAAATCAAAGTAAATGAAGGATGGAAAATTTTTGGAAACAAAAGCTCCCAATACATTGAAAGTGGATTTCATAAAATGACATCTGACATTTTGGTAAACAGCGTTTTGTGGAACCAGTAGATGTGTGGGTGGCCGCTCTTGCAAAGGTGCGAAAACTTTTAACTTCCCGACAGTCCTTTCTTGGTCTTTTTTGGGAGATTTCATGCTGAAGTTATTTATATATGCTGGATTTTGAATATTTCTGATACGTTGAAAGGAGTCCTTTACGAGTCCTTTACTTATGCTATTTTTTTGTATACCTGTATCATCAACAAAAAATTGCTTTTTTAATGAAAATTCATCACATTATGTGGAGTAAATGCCACATTATGTATTTAAGTATTCTATGTACTATTAATTCATAGAATAATGTATGAGAGACTCAATAGTTAGTGATTGTTTCACTTTCATGCTAATTCTTCCTTGAAGCTGTAAGTAATATGTATAACACATATTATAATATATTTTCGAATACCTATTTTTTTGTATGATATAAGATCAAGATAAGAAAGCAATCGTATTCAGAAAACGAAGTTATTTTTCCCACTCTTGGAACAAGAGATGAAAGAAATTTAGTACCTATAGTGAAAATGTGCCATGGAAAGTTTATGACAGATTTTGGATAAATATCGATAAAATATCAAAATTTGGTTATATCTTCAAAATAAACGAAAACATCGAGAAACGGTTTCCGGTTTCCGCTAAAGGTGTTTTCACGAGAAATATTACCTATCTAGTCTGGAAAATAACTAAAACCAAGCAATTTGGGATACCCTGTAAAACTGTACAGTCTTTGTGAGAATTTTCAAATTGCATCTGACGAAGATACCATCGCTCAAAGAAAAGTTGACACATGACTTTTTCTCGGATATTTCGAACCTAAATTCCTCGACAGATTACCCTCAAGCGGTTTTCTTTCATTTTCAGCGATTGCTGATTGAGGTATTGTTGTATTTCAAGGATAATACTTTATTGCGAAAATAATTATTGTAGGACCTTTCTTATTTGTCGGAAAGTGAGAATCTGGACTTTGTGGACTTTGTAACTCTTTAGAAATAGTTTACAATTCTACCGTAAAAGTTATCTGGATGAAATTCGAATAAATTAAAAAGCTCTACTGCTCCTTCAACTTCTGTGATTTCTGACTCGTAGAGGTTTATATACCAATGTTCAATTAAATGTCATTTAGACTTTACAATATACACTACGAGGTAAATTTGCTCGAATGCAAAACTTAAGGGAGTTCAATATGGAAAATGAGTAGTGATATACAAAATTTTATCAACAACAAACTAGTGAATGTACATCATATAATGCGAATTCATGTTCAATATTGGTAATAATGATTCCGTTTCAGTGTAGATGCCAGCGGACTATCATCAGCGGTAAATATATTTCTACATGCTTAAATGTTAGTCTCAACCTACTCTTCAAATAAAATATCGAGGAAAATCCTATATTGAAATACTAATATAGGCAATTCAATTACAAAAATATTAAATACCCGAAAATCCTAGAAAACAATTATGTACCGACACAAAAACACAGTACCGGCACAAAAATGACACTTCCTACGCCACTGCTGCTTAACTGTACCTTCAATCATCGACGACCGACCAACACACTTTTAATAAAACCAATAACTCCTTGGATTAGCACCTGTGAGTTTTACCATTGTAAACGAAGAAATAGGTTTCAATACTCCAAAAAGGAACTGCCAGACGCATATTAAAAAAAACCAATATTACACAAGAACATTATACACCCCCTTATACTAAAAACTTATGTTCGAAGTTCAAATGTCTTCGAGATGAGAATGTCTGGTAAATGATGACGCGAGATGAGGAGGATGTTTAAATGTTCTTTCACTTACCAGTTTTTAAGTTCAATGGTTACTGTGGAGAAACACCGTCTGCACTGTCAGTCTGCATGGAAGACAAGTGTATATAGCCTCGCAGTGTGCCCCCCACGATCCATAACCTAGTTTTAAGTCAAGGGGTCTACGTCGATGGTATCCCCTGGTCACTGGTCATACTAACATTTGACCATTAGTGCGTCTATGATGGTACATGATGACACGTGAAAGAATATAATAATCGTTCGCTAAATACATAAGGGGTTATCAGAAATGAATATCATAGCGAAAATCGTTTAATGACATACTATTCGATTTCCATGGGAACTTCAATGAACTCTTGATGATGAGAACTTCATCTTCATTCACCATTCTGATTAAGTGCGCAAAAACGAATACATATTTCTCTGAGAATCATCAAGGTTATTTACATATTGACAAAATATGTCAAAGGAATTCAAAAAAAGAAGGAAGCTGATCCACGTACTTCGATCTCGAGATTCTTCTAAAATACCGTTCAGAATTGGTTGTTCATGTTTCCTTCTTTATGAAGAGGAAGTAATGTTCATTAAAATAAAAAAATGAAAAATTAGAAGAAAGAAATATCTGAATATGAATATTTTGAATAGAGTTGCATTAGTCCCAAAGTAACCGTTTTTTTTTATTTCGCTGATGAAGATGTTTTTAAATGATTGATTACTTGAAGAATGTGCATTCCTCGAGATTTTTCGATAAATACTTCTTCTTCGAAATGGACAAATATTCATTCAATAGCATTCAACATGCTTTTGAGAGTTGAGTCCCTTGTCCCTTGAGTTTCTGGTATAATAGGTAATCATTGAATGTAATGGTGGGTTATGGTCATAATTAAAAAAATGAAACAAATTAATGAAATTTTCTGTTTGTAGAAGATTCTCCACATAAATGAAAACCAGAAAATCATTTTGTTGGATAAATTCATTTACGAGATATATTTGATAAATACGATATTTCATGGATTTTCAACAGCCTGTAGCTTTTCACCGAGCCGAATTGGAAAAAAGTAAAAACAAAAGGTGTTTCTTTCGCCTTCAGAAATCTCTCATTTCAAATATGTACAAGTCGAAGACTCAGCCTGTTTCTGTTGATATCAAATTTCGGAATTCTCAAACCTCTAGGACGTGATAATACTCAGGGTTTGCACAAAGAGCTCGTGAGATTTGGAAGATTCCATTTTCATCATGATGAAAATTTATATCAGGTAAAAGTATCATTTTTTCTTTGAATGACTTGAATCGATTATGACTTTGATATAGGTATCGTACCACAAAAACAGTAATATATAAAAAAAATTTATCTGCTTTTAAGTACATTTACGAATATCTTTAGCAAGAAGTGAATGTTTTCGATGCTTAGCTGTAACCGATAATTTATGTGGCATTAAATCATCCATCTGATAATGCACCCGAAGAATGAAAGTTTCTAAAGGACATCCTGGTTGGACAATAATCCTTGCAAATCTCTTCGTCATTTATTGAAATTTTATTTTCATAATTGTATTTGTGAAATTATTCATAAATAGAAACAGTGGGGGTAGTTAATTATTGACATTGAATTAACAAAAGATACTTTAAATTCATCAACGTTAGGCCGAGAACATTGAATGTCAATATACATCCCTGTAACAGGTTTGAAATGTACATTATTAATGTGGTAGGTAGCCATATTTATAAAATCCTGATTATACAAAAATATTATACATCACATGGAGAAAAACTTAGATCAATCTCGATTCATTTTGTTTGAAAAAAAAAATAACCTATGACTTAACTTACCGAAAATAATTTTAGTTGAGTTAATGAATCTTCTTGAATTAATTGAAAAATAAATTCTGGATTCTAGAATTTCTTCAACCTTGAGCAATTGAAATGAATGGAACCGATGAAGCCAACTGTGTATGGAATTGACCCAGCACTTTTAGATTTTTTTGTGGTGCTACATTGTGCTAGGTTTATGCTGCTTTGTACCATTGATTTTCGAAAAATTGGATTAAAATAACTGAAACAAATTGTGCTACACATTAACTGAGTTGTGTCCAGCACTTTCGTTTTTTCTCTTGACAAATCAATGAAAAAATTTGTGCTACATTTGTACTGTATTGTGCTGTAAATATTTCCTGGAAAATTTTTCGAGCACTTCATTTTTTCCAAAGAAAAAAATGTTTAAGAAATTGTGCTACTCGTAGAAAATGTTATCCCGCTGATACACTGAAAAAATAAAGAGATAAGAAAAAAACTAGTATAGCACATTCTTTTTTTTCTCCACTCGTGCCTTCCAAATTTTCAAAAAAAATTATCAGTTTTTCCCCCATTGGAGAAAAAAGAAAAATCAGTAGATTGTTGGAAAATCAACATATGTTGCAACAATGTGTGAAAAGTTGGCCCAGTTTTGTTTGTGCATTTTTTGTTGTTGAATTTTTTTTTCATACGGTTTTCAAGATATTGTGTTTAACACAAGCTTCGCATGACCCATTTTGGGAAATATCTTCAACCGTACAAAGCAACACAACAAATTTTTTTTCGAAAATCCAGAAGTGCACTCACTGTTGCCAGGGTTGCGTTCATAAACTTACTCAGAGTAAGCTCCCCTTACTCTTAAGCGTTCACAAACTTGCTTTGTCTTCCTCGGAGTATACTCTGTGAGCGTTCATAAACTTCCTCTGAGTAAGCTCTGCATACTCTGCTATTTGGGAGAGTAAACACATACTCTGACAGTTGTGACGTACGATTTTCATTCTGTCCTGCTCCCGCGTACTTTTTGAAACTTGAATATTATTCAAATAAGTATTTATTTCTGGTTTTGTTTCATTTCAATAACGAAATACGAAACAATTAATTTTTCAAGTGAAACAACTATTCTGTGAAATAAAGAAATATTGGAAAGAATAACTTTAATGATTAATAAATTTAATGAAATTGCTAGCAGTGAATTAACGAAGCTCAAAGTGAACTTTACCAAGAGATAATGGTAAAGAAAAAAAGAGTTTTTCCCTGTATTGCAGAACCTAGAGTGGTCCGTTCAAGTTCAAATAAATCGAGACATGAAAAGTCCCACAATAACTGTTTTTTGTACCTAATTTGGAATCTACGTTGATATTTTGTTATTTTCGAGAGTTTAGATTTGTCAAGATTCATTCATATTTTGCTTTATCTTTCATACAATATTTTTTTAACTTCTTTTTGTTAGCTTTGTCAAATGAAACTATTTTTTGTTACGAGGTATTTAATTTTTTTCTGGCGTAGAGTCAATAAAACAACAAAACATGTAATAACATTTTTAATTTTCTGCTTGCAAGAGAAGATTATAGACAATAATATCCTTTTTCATTCTTCCTGTCTCATTAAAAGTAATTCAAAGTCCTGAGAACATTTATCAGTTTTCTCACAATCATCAAAAAACACGTTTGTTCTCTGCTTTTCAAATAAAAGAAAAATTGACTATATTGCGAAGACACAACTGAAAATGTACGACTAGAGAGAATTTTTTTCTTAAACTTCCATTATTCATTCATGATAGCAACAATTCAATATAAAAATGATAAATAAAAAATGTATATGATGCAAAAGTATTATTCATAACCTATACACATGTTTGAATTCTGAATGACATTTGTCAGAGTAAGTTTGTGAACGACGAGTGTGGAGTAAAGACCGAAGAATATTTCTGATCATATGGCCATACTCTTACTCTACTCTCTGAGTAAGCTGCCCAGGTATGCTGATTTTCCTACCTTTTACTGATTTTTCTTTTTTTTTTTCATATAATGAGGAAGGACCTGTTGATTTTTTTCTGAGGCACAATCATATAAAAAAATTTTCGTCGAAAAAAAAAAATTTTTTCGGTGAATTAACAGAATATTCGTGAAAATAACAACGGCACAACTTTGCCACAGAGTAGAGCAAATGTAACACAAAGTTTTTCATTAATTTTTGAGTAGAAAAACGAGTGCAGGGCTATTTTTTTTTCGATTTTTCGGTTCTTCAACAGAATTTCTGAAATATTCGAACAGTCCCACTCAGTACATATGTAGTACAATTTTTGTTGTGCTGGCCAATTTAGTTGTTGTTGAAATATCTTGATAACCACATAGAATGGATTAAAAAATCAACGGAATAAAGTAGCACAAATGTAGCACAATTCAGCACATCAAAAAATTAACGTAGACCTAAAGTGCTGATGCAACTTCACACACAAAACCATGAGGAAACGTGATAGTGAAGAATGCTTTGGCTTCTCAAGACTGCATCTTGAAATTTGAAATATCACGCCAGATGAAGTGATCGACGCTTAAAAATGTGGCCTACCAATATTAATGAGCAATGGGGACAGAAGTAGGACATACAAACAGAATATTTCGTTCATCACAATAAATGCATATATGGGTATTAAGCATATCAATAAGAGTAACAATTCAATTATCATATCTAAATTCTTCATTAACTCAATAGATCTTTCAGTTTTTGTTTCAGTCTTGTTATTTTCATTGACGGATAATGTATCAAAGGCTGTTTATTATGCTCTGGTAGAATCTAAACTAAGGCACAGTTTAGAAAATAATGTATATAAACTGTGACTAAGGTATGGGATTGATTCTATTGTGGGGTAATTGTGCCCGACGGGAATCAATTTTCAGGTTGCAGAGACCCGGAATCAGGATATTGGGCAGGTTGGTTAATCGGGATTGCTGCAGGCATGTTTTGAACAAGTGAGGTATTCTTACCTTTCCTTCTATTTGTACACTTGAAAACCCTGTATTAATGCATGCTTGTAGGGAGAATTATCGTTTGCAATCACATGTGATGCATAACTATAATATCAGAAATAAATCCCTGATCAGAAAAAAAATTTGCGATTGATAAATTAAGAAACTATTCCTAAATTTGGTTCGACCTCATTGTATAATAAGCTGCCCAATAATCGAGCAATCTGATAATGACACCATGATTTAAATCTACGATAAAAATTGCATTGATTAAGAATGTCTTCTACTCTTTTGATGAATATAACATGTATTGGTAAATAATTGTTTTTACTTGATCGATAAGATACTTCAGATTTGTAGGGGTAGATGAAGCCACTGTTAAAAACTGAAATTCGTAAGGAGAAATGAAATAGAATAGTATACAACATGAATTTTACACATTCCAGTAGAATTCCATGGTAGGTATTCTGAGAAAAAAAACGAGTCGTCATACCTCTAGCGATGCAATCTTTGAAAATTGATCATCTTTGATGTTAATCAGAAAAATAAAGTCAAATATATTATCTGGAATCAGCAGTTTAATGCTCTAAATATTGGAAAGCTGCGGGTTTTGATGTTATCCAGAGTTTATCAGATATTTGGGAAAAATGCCTTATCTTCATTATTAGCTTCTCATAATGAAAATTTGATCACTCGTAATTTCCCGACCGAATTCTGCAAGGCAAAAGTTCCCGATAAGCCGGGAAATGGATGGTCAATCGTCGACTCCAAACTTGTTTGGGTTTTCGTCAGTTTGCCGGAACATCGAATCGTAACATCTTGCGAGAAATCTTTACATTAGTGTTCGATCAATTTTAGACTTATCGGAAATAACATTACTCGTCCGGGCAGTTTTACCCGCCATTGTTGGGCAGTTTTACCCGATCAATGCATTCACAGATATTATCAAAGGGAGGATACTTATAACTTATAACCTTTTGTTTGGTTCTCATATTTATTTTGATATTTTTCTATGCCTGGAGATTCGAATGATTTTTTTATACAAATAAATGAAGACATACCTTCTAATTCGAAATTCATTAAATCCTTATTCTATAGGGTGATGTAAACTTTAAGTATTTCTTTATTTGATCGTTTCTCAATAAATTCATCAAAATCTCAATTTGAACCATTACACTCAATTACAGTGTGAAGTAAGTACATTGCAAAATTATATTCTGTACTGGAAATATCTAAAGTCTTCAGGATTTCCTGACAGTGGTATACCATTAAACGATATGCATACTCAATGGCACGATGAAATGGTAGAGGTAGCAAAGGAAATAATGAAGTAATTACATGGTGTTATTGTGCATGATACCATTGTTACTCTAAAACACAAGCAATTAATGCATTTCTTCAGTGATGTTGAGAAATCTTCGTGGTCTTGAATGAAACTGTTTGGAAAAAAGAATATTCTCGAATGTTTGCCTGTGATTGAAGGAATCCATTAGTCTAGGAAATAGTCCTCTCAGCTGTCACGCGAGATACATCAAATCATTTTATTAAAGACTTATGCTTCCGCGAGATCTTGGATTTTGCTCTCTCAGGGACAGATAAAGCAAATACAGAGCTCCATAAATATCATGAGCAATGAATAAGTGGACTGAACTCCTACATATCGTTTGTATATCGAAGAAACCTTATACGAACGTTTTCCAGAAAGTCAATCCGTCTATAATGAATCGAGCATGAACTGTCAGTTCTGAAAGGATTCGTAGAAACTGTGGGAGAGACACTATAAAGGTTTCTGATCGTCCTGTTTTCGGCTGAAAACAATAATTATCTTGATACATGGAATTCTTCTGCTCGAATGTGAGTTAGTGAGTGAATGGGTATTCAGTCTACTGAAAAATGTCTATTTGATGAATTTTATATTATCAAGATGAAAATTGTATTTTTTTCAGTTAACTCAGAAAATACTTAACTGATTTCAAAAATCCTTCAGCCTCAGAATGCTACATCATTTCCGAGCGATAAAGATTATATTTTCCAATTCAAAATATTGCGTATAAGTACTTCAACTTCAAAAATGCACAAAAATCAGTCATAAACGGCAAGAGTGACGTGATGCTGCAAAAACCCTAAAATTTAAACGCATACAAACATATGATGGAGAAGTTTAAGACACAATATATCGATCTTACAAGGTTGACTTAATAACACCTTTATGGTAAATCAAATCACACCAAAAATAATGCATTATTTGATAGGGTGTTTTTATAAATAAAACCAAGTTGATCCTCATCCGAGTAAATTCATCTCAAGTATTTAATATTGTATAAAATTATCCTTCACATCATTTGATGTCAATGAAATAGCAGCCACATTAAAATATGGATGTGGTGGTCGACGACGGAAACCAAAAATCAAAAATACACCCCAATGATAATTAGCGTTGTAAATCCCAACAGGGGTATACGCGTAAGGCAAACAAGGGTTTTGTCCTTTTCGAATATTGTAACATTTAATTTTCACAATAACACTGAAAAATACACGATACCGAATGTCTTACTATTGTATTTATAGTTCATAATTACTTTTTAAATGACTATTGTAATGCTGATCAAAATCAGATCAGGTAGCGCTACGATCGCAGTGTCTCGATAGTAGGCGCTGGCAAATAGTAAGCGCTGAGATCAGACTCAGGACTCAGGAATGATTTATGTTATTACAAGCTCATACCCGCAGCTGCGCTCGCGTTATATTTCAATTTGAAACGGTACTGATAGGTCCGCAACCCCTCATTCATAACCTCCTAACGAAGGAGAGACAGGCACGTGTATACATGACAAAACGATGTCGCGTAGAATCAATAATTTCTTACTCAAATTCACACTCGTTCAACCTGGTGTAACTTCCAATGTATCCATTAGAAAACTATATTGGAAAAGCATTTTTCATCAGGAGTAACTGCCGCAGATAACAGTCACATTCATTTTTATATTGATTCATTCCATGTTCCATGCCAGTCAAAAGCCCTCTTCAAATTGACCATTATTTTTTATTGAATTGCAAATGTTAAAAATATATATGCCGTCGTGGACTTTTTTATAGAACTATTCTAGCACTACAAAATTATCTCTGACCATGTTTTTCTTTTTCTTATAGTTTACACAGTGTCGCCCGTAAAATCCGGAAAGTACCGTGCTTTTTCATGAAAAATCGATAGTTTTTCTTATTTCTTCGTTATATAGGGATGAACCGGACTCCCCGTACAAAGCCTACACAGAACACACCCATCATTCTAACTTGCACAAGCTTTAAGTAGCTTATGAGGGGTTTCACAGAAACCCAGAATGCATGAAAAAATACAATACAATACAATCACCTTGAGTGTATAAAAACTTACACATTTTACTAAGATAAAATGGTGAGTATTTCACAAGATTTTCTATCAAATTTAGTAGGTACATGCAATGGCATTGAGATGAATTAAGTTTTTGTTCATACAAAAAATATACTTGTTATATCTTATATTCTTATATTTATTCAACTCACTCATAGTGTAAAGGTACTACATACCCACACAATATTTACACCGGATCGATTTTCATAAAATTAGGTACGTGTGTGATTATTTTCACGTTTCATGAACGATCTTTCGAATGTACTTTATGGTACGACACATACGCCACCTAACGCTAAATTCACATACACACTCCGCTTTTTGGTCGGCCGGTTTCATGCCGGTCATTGCACGCTGATTGGTGCCGGCGTGAGTGCAAGGTCCCATTTACCAATCAGTGTGCAATTTGGACGACCGACATGAAACCGGCCGACCAGAAACCGGTGTGTGAAGCCAACCTATCTTGAGTTGTCATAAGTCTGTCTAGCTTCGCAGGAATCCGTAATTTTGAATTTATTCGATACACATAGATAGGATTAGGTGAACTCCAAAGTTAGTGCCTTAGTCTATATTCAAAATGAGAACCGATTGAAAAGAAAGAAATAATCTTTCTATCACCTAAGGAAAAATTTCGAATTCCATTTAAAATCGACACAGAACATGAGAAAACAGAATCGATTTTTTCATGTCACAAAACTTATTCCAAAAATTAAAAATTCTAGAAAATTCACTTCAAGAGAGATGTAAGGAAGTTCACACTTTCTGAATATTCTCATTTTGTTGTATTTTCGAACAATTGTTGGAAAAAGGACTACAAATGTATTTTTTTCAGAGTTGAAGTTGTATAATTGATTGAATTTAATAATTGTCCCCTCATATCAGAATGAGAAACAGATCTTGTTTGATTTCCAAAAAACATTATATAGGTACATATACATATAAGAAATTTTACAGATATCTCGATAAAACCATATTTTTGGCCCCACCAAAATGTTGAATCCTGCAGTCAGTTTAAACTCCCAACATTCAGAATTCTTGACATTGATTTATAAAAAAAATCCGACAATGGCCTGCGAACGTTTTTGTGAAACTGAACTAAGAGCTCAACACTTCAATACAATGAGTTAAGAAAATTCTTTGTTATAACCAAGTGCTCATCAAAAAATGTACAAGGAAATCTCGAAATGAGTCGTGCGCATATTATGAGTAGGTGCCTTCACCTTTGCGAATTTACGCTTTGTTGACATTGCAGCGAACACTTACCTACTCTATTGATACCCGCAATTAAATCGCCATTCAATTAAATTACATTAGAATTTCAAGCATCTCTTCTCGTAAGGATGGTCAATTGTCTACCAATTAATGATTTCAAAGAAGGCTACTCGACATGGAATCATTAGATTTTTCCTTTTCCGATCGAAAATCGAAAGGACGATCAAAATTATCAAGGTAAAAGAGCGTCTTTCGCTGGGTCATATGATCCTCGTTCACTAATACTCATTCGCTCTTGACCCAAAGGAATGATGAATGGACGATCTGGTTATATTATAATTACTCGTTTTTATAGCAAATCTTATGACATAAAATTTGCTGTTTGGCATTACTCATTTCAAATGAGCTGATACTTTTTCAGCTATACCTACTGGATGAAACCCGATCATGTTCCAGAGATATGAACATTTATCTGGTTCTTTTTGTTTCAACATTTATTGTATTATTTTAGCTCTCTTATTCAAAAGAATATATATATATATATATCTGGATATGACAATACACTACTTTAGAAAGGGGTTTCTTCGAACTGAGCCGACTGGTTTCCAATATTTTTTGAATATCCCATTATTTAATATGCGAATTATCACTATGGAATAGGTATGTAGGTATATGTTGCTTATGGGAGAACTACATCGATTTCTTTAAGGGGGCATATTAATTATGAGGAAACATATTCCAATATGAGAGTTTTAAAATTCCAATACAGGTACTAACTATAGGACAGGGCCAGGTTAACTCCAGGGCAAACACGACAATTGCCCAAGGCGAATTCTGAATTGGGGGCGAATCCCTGTTCGTTTTTCATTAAATGATCATTTTTTAATGTGGGGGGGCGAAAAAATATATAATGCCAAGCCTGCCGAGTAGTCTCAATCCAGCCTTGCTATAAGAGCGTAAAATTTTGCACCCAGTTAGATAATGGCAGTTTAATTGGAAGAATTTCAATCCCATGGTAAGGTGTTATATTTCCAATTTGTTTTTTGAAATAGCTCAAAGATTCTGTATATTGAATATTAACGCCTTTGAAAGATTTTATTGGAATTTCAATGAGAAAAATCCTCGGAAAAATCATATCTAATTAGAGCTTCTCCAGATATATACCGGTTTCGGCTTTATGTGGCCTCATAAGTATCCCATATCCCTCAACTGGTATATAAATTGTATGAAAAATATTTTTTTTTTGAACATAGATTAATTCAAAATAGTAATCATCGAAATGAATACCATTTTCAAGGCTCACAGATCTTTTATCATGAGGTTGGAGAAATGATATCAGATTTTGTCACTGAGAGGAAAATGAGAGATATACCGTTCTCAGCTCTGTCAGGGGGCACAAGAGACAAGAGACTAAACTAGACTTAACTAAGCCTTATTTGGCATCATCATTACCCCATACCGCTCGGGGACAAAATCTTCATAAAAAACTTCCATATTTCAAGAGAATGTACGCAGTTCTTTTTAGCATGTGATTGGAGATGTCAAATTTTTCTCTTGACGCTACTAGATGTCACTACTAGTAACATTTCACGTAGTAGGCCTGAACTATTTGTTTCAAGAAGATAAGTTTTTTCATAGAGGTTTTGTTCCTAAGCAGTATGGGATACTGATGATGCCAAATGAGATATACGTACCTATCAGTGAAATAGTTGAGGAAACGACCAAGTATCTTTTTTTTGTATGAAATATTTAGGGTCCATCAGAATTAACTATGTATGGTAATATATATTTGTATTATCGGGCACTTTTCACTATTCAGGGGAAGTAGAAAACTTTTCGAGTTGATGAAGATCGATGCTTCATTGAAAAAGTAGGTAATCATTGAACTCATTGAACTATTTCAAAGTCGCCTGTTTTTACTATCCAACCTCTGAGAGTAGGTACATTTCATCACGATATACGTGATGAAAAGCAGCAGTTTTTCCCAAATTCTTATTGTCCAATCAAGTATAATCAATCTTTATCATGCCGACTTTGAGGAACACTAGGTAATATGTTGGTTGATTCAGAATTTAAACTTGGATTTCATGGTATTTCAATACTTCTAGATGAGAAAATTCATTTCTATTAATAATATTTTCAAGACTATTTCGAATTCTACTCCTTAATGACCTTGGTGGAAGGTTGTTACCCACCATCTTCACCGTGGCAATGACTAGAAACTACTCTTCAGTCTACTTTCAAGAACTCTCCTTGAATTCTGAATTTTATATAACCGTTCGGAGTGTTAATTCAATTTATTTACGAGGATTCGTATATCTGGTGTGGGTTGAACAGTTAAACGTGATGCACTTTGAGCACGACCCTGGTTTTCGCGCACTTTCTGCTGCACGAATCCAATAGGAAGCAGTGAGGATGCAAATATATGAGGTCCGTCAAGTTGGCCCAGTAGTTGTGGCATTTTTACCAAATTCTTTGTTTATTGCTAATGCTAGGTAAGTGCTGGCGAGTGCTGGAAGAAAAACTGGAAAATCTTCGACGGTACTCGTAAAAATGAAAATTCAATTTTCCGGGCCAACTTGTATGCAGCCCGAAAAAACCAGCATTTTTCATCGAGAGCTTGAAGAAACTCAATGCTAGCTGAGTGCTGGCGAGTACTGAAGAAAAAATTTGAAAATTGCACCCAGGAGTGGAAAAATTTGCAGTTGAATTTTCCGAGCAAACTTGATGCTGCCCAATCAAATCGGAGTTCTTCATTGAAATCTTGAAGGAAGTTGATATTAGTGAAGTGCTGGCGAGTGCTGAAACAAAATTTCAAAAAACTGCCATGGGAACAAAATAATTAATGGTGAATTCTGCGTAGCTATTTTGCGGGACAATCTATAACTGCCCTCAAAAAACATTTTTTTTTCAGAAGCTAGTTCGATTCTAGCGGGTACTAGTTCCATTCTAGTGACTACTAGTACGATTCTATCGAGTAATTACCTAAATATTAAAAATTTTCGATAACAGAAATATTAATTTCGATTTAAAACTCATGAGTCTCCGGAAATAACAGCATTCTGAAGAGAATAGGTATCTAGTTCATAGCTGGAGAAAGCTGTAGGAAAAATAAAGAAAATTAACGATAAAATTTATCAGGAAAAATCTGAATGAATCCAATACAGATGAATTTCGAGGGAAAAACCTAAAAGGAAATTGTTCATATTTCATGTTAGAAAATATCGTCTGAAAAAGTGAGATTATTGAATTTGTAACTCTTGAGAGGGAAAATGATGAAACGGACGATGATCCATGAATCCTAGTTGAAAATAATGGTTGCTTTTCGATGACTTCGTTATATGAGAATGAATCAAATAGAAAAGTTTCCTGTCATTTGAATGTCCAGTTGAAAATGGTTCGATGGTTTTCCCCCCCAAAAATTTGGCTTCGGCCCGTCCCTGTTTTAGGCAACAGTTTTCAACTGTTTTCAACCAACGAGCTTTCCAAATCTGGCATAAATTTTTTTCCATTATCAATGTCCTTGGGTTATTACTACTGATAATAGAATTGTAGTTTCAGTTATTTAGGTATTGGTTGGACCTATATTCACCGATTGTTCGAAATACTATGTTGATGGACTTTTCTCGTTCCTTCTATATTTCAATTGATGAAACTAATCTCGGTATCAGGAACAACATAAAATTCGGAGTTCTACAGCGACGAAATGGTGGAAAGTGAGCGAATTTCTGATAACATTCTGACAATGGATTGTTATATATAAAAATAGTTAACAAGTAGATGAAGATATTCCCTAATTTGTGTATTTTCGACTTTTGTTCCCGTGGACAATCCATATGTCGGAATGTTATCAGAAATTCGCCCACTTCCCATCATTTAGATTTATTACATTATGAATCGCTTATTGAATCCAGGAAAATCGATCCAGTATGTACTTACAAAGTGAACCCTCTGGGAATTTTTTTTTTATTTTATTCGTATTACCCAATTTTCACAGTTCTTTCCTTAGAGTATATAGGAATTTACAGGTAGGAACTTAAGAAAAATATTTGAAAATTAATCTAGTCAGTCTCCCAACGGGGAATTGTTTGTATTTCGTTTTTAATTGCGATTATTTCATATACAAATATTTTGAGTATTTTCAACTTTTCATACCTAACAATCATTATATGAGTGGCTCAGAGGAAATGTGAAATTAAGAAATTAAGAACTGCAATCAAGTGAAATGTTCGGAAATTTAGGTTTCAAGTTGAAATTGATTGATGAAATTGATAGGTATGGAAAAGATTGTTACATACTTGGTAAGTAATAAGTGGTATACTTATACCACTTATTAGAAGATAATATGCAACCTCTCGTACCTAAAAATCGGTATAACTCAAAAATTCCAAATTTGTGACTAATACCACTTTTCCTCTGATCGGCTCATATACTTGTTTGTTTTCATTGTAACCTCAGGAAGGTGAAATAAATCACCGAAACTCCGAATTTCATTTTATTCCTCATAACGATTTTGTTTAATCAGTTCGAAAATACAATTTGATCTGGTACGTAGTTAGCCATCCAATCGGGTTCTATGTTCTCTCAAAATTTCTAGTATTTCTTAATAAAATAGTAATAATAATAATAACAATTATAATAACTGATTCGGGCAGACGAAGTTGTTCGGGTCGGCTTTTCCAACTGTAGTTTTCTATTTCCGATTTGAAACCAGACAAATATTGAAATATTGTTGTTGATTTATTTTCTACTGGAAATAGTAGAATGCATTTGATTGTTTTCTCAGTTTCACAAACTGAAAGGTTCAATCTGACGCCCATGGTGGCGAGTCACTCCTCTTTTTTGCCAAGTTAATTACAATCCATCGTTCACAAACTCAATGTTGAGAAGATACCATTCTACCGATCGCTGAAATAGAAAGTTTTTCTACCAAATTACCCGTCATATAGTTTCTAGGAAAAATAACGTTGAATAGGAAAACATTCTTGAAGTCTTTGAACTTGTGGCTACGGGTAGGTATTCCAATTTTGATTTCAAGTATTAGTACCTACCTAAAAATATCGCGACCTAGAAGGTGCTATCAAGCATAATAAACTCATGAGTTTACAGTTGAAATGTGTTTTCATTCATCGAGAAATGTTTCTTCAGCAAGCACCATTTTCTTTTCTAGTATTCGCGAAATTAGCAACATAGCGATTTCTCATTGTTCGACGTATTTACCCAAATTTCTGGTGAATATTTAGAAGAAAGATGAGGTTTGCAACTTGCTATTGTGTATCATGCATTGCTTGAATTTTTTCAGCTATTATTCCTACAAATTATGATTTTCAATTAGCAAACTCATTTCTCAAATAACATAAATATCTAGCGTAAATCCTTCTAGGAATCTGAAGGAATATCCAGAGTTTATGAAACTAAATAAATCGAATTCAATTGGAAACAAAATCAAACAATTTTTTTTCAGCAGCTATCGTTTTTCTATGAATCCAATTATAATACATGTAGGTATTAAATTAAATTAATAAATTTGAGTACTTCGGTGTGAAATTGTTTTATTTGTCGAAAACCGAGCGCTTTCGGCCTAATGAAAAGGCCATCTTCAGGGTTTTCCCGTCCAAGAAACCATCACAAACATACAGGCGAAAACAGTCATCGCAGCATTTAACGGACAAGATTCACAAAAGGGTGAATTTAAGACACTCTAAAATTATCGGTTCCGAATATAAAACAGTGAAAACAACAGTTTAGAGTGTCTTAAATTCACCCTTTTGTGAATCTTGTCCGTTAAATGCTGTGATGACCGTTTTCGCCTGTATGTTTGTGATAGTTTCTTGAACGGGAAAACCCTGAAGATGGCTTTTTAATTAGGCCGAAAGCGCTCGGTTTTCGACAAATAAAACAATTTCACACCGAAGTATTCAAATTTTTTAATTTAATTTAATCTCTTAGTGTGTACAACCACCCTCGTAATACTTGTAAGTATGTTCAGTTGTATTAGGTACCAAATGTTGAGACTCTTATGAGAGCTGATCACTGAAATACTATTAAAAGTATACGTATAATAATAATAATTGTTATTGTAATTGTGATGCAAAAAATATTTAGGTGTTAGAGCAGTGTAAGGCTTTGCAGTTGCCGGGTGGAGTGGGCTAGGGGCGAACTGGTTCCAATTGTTCCGAGGTTGAAGCAACATCTCGTAAATATGAGACATGTCTTCTGATCATAATTAATCGTCAAGTAACGAAGATTTCTAAGAAATATCAATAGTTTCAGAAATTCAGAAGAATAAAGCATATTTTGAAGAGGTACTTCATGGGACGCCAATGCAGCAACTGCTGCTGAATATTGTTGTCCTGTTTGGTTGAACAGTGTTATCTCTGGTACTATCAGACCTTCACCTACTCCTTGGTTACCAGTCCTCTAAAATATTGTACCTCCCAATATTCGCAGAGCCAACTTTAAATTTTTGAAACAAATTTAATTACTTTCCAAATTCTACTCTCCTATATTCCAGTTAATAAGGTCCCCAGATTGAAGTAGCGAAAACCATTTTGGACATTTTTTTATTGAATTTGAATAGAAGCGACAAGGAAATTTGACAATCTGAATAGAATGCACTCAACTTTTTCAACAAAGATTTTATTACTGATCCTTCGATCAAAGTTTCTTGATTCAACCTTCCCATAGACGATGCAACAGCATGCACTCCAGAAGGAATTTGGTTGAGAGCCCTAGTTGTGAGGGTGCGGAAGTTGGGGAGACAATTTTTGAATAGAGAAGATGGGGTGAGTGATACCTCATTTGCAAGGTATTTTTATACTGATTTCAGCACAGTAATTGTTTTTTCATTTTATGCATAAGTTCTCGAAATACA
Organism: Hippodamia convergens; assembly: GCA_038502775.1. NCBI lineage: Eukaryota > Metazoa > Arthropoda > Insecta > Coleoptera > Coccinellidae > Hippodamia > Hippodamia convergens. The sequence continues at coordinate 53,656 of JAVSIQ010000125.1, read as the reverse complement.
GGGTGGCCAATTGAAAACGAAACAGACGAGATTACAGACGAAATAAATTTTTTCGATAGAAATGCTCGGACAGGTCGATTTCTGTTTCGAGGGGGACAACTTAAGATGTAGGTTACGGACGCATAGCGCTTCAACCCTTGCTACTACAACCCTCACCCCCAATTTTTGAATAGGGAAGATGGGTGAGTGATACCTCATTTGAAAGGTATTTTTATACTGATTTCAGCACAGTAATTGTTTTTTCATTTTATGCATTAGTTCTAGAAATATTCTTGACCAAGCATTTGAAAATGAAGTGGTGTTTTCATGGCACTTGTTTTTTTGTGAAAAACCTTTCAAATGAGGTATCACTCACCCCATCTTCCCTATTCAAAAATTGGGGGTGAGGGTTGTAGTAGCAAGGGTTGAAGCGCTATGCGTCCGTAACCTACATCTTATGTTGTCCCCCTCGAAACAGAAATCGACCTGTCCGAGCATTTCTATCGAAAAAATTTATTTCGTCTGTAATTTCGTCTGTTTCGTTTTCAAATGGCCACCCTGTATTTCGAGAACTAATGCATAAAATGAAAAAACAATTACTGTGCTGAAATCAGTATAAAAATACCTTCAAATGAGGTATCACTCACCCCATCTTCCCTATTAAAAAATTGGGGGTGAGGGTTGTTGTAGCAAGGGTTGAAGCGCTATGCGTCCGTAACCTACATCTTAAGTTGTCCCCCTTGAAACAGAAATCGACCTGTCCGAGCATTTCTGTCGAAAAAAATTATTTCGTCTGTAATCTCGTCTGTTTCGTTTTCAAATGGCCACCTTGTATATCTTTACATTGAGAAGAATTTAGTAGAAGGAGAAAACATGCCATGTCACAATGAAAATGAAAAGAGAAATATCTAAATCAGGCTTTCGATCATTGAAGAAAAATATACAACGAAGGTTTGAATAAAACCAGAATCTATTCAGAACCGAAACAGTGAAATTCCTGTACTGTGTGCGGTGCTTATTTTTCTCTTATGCGATTTGCTTGTTTTGCAACATATTTGCAAGATTACTGGGTAGCTCTGCATGTTACTGCGAAGTATGTTTTGGAGTTCTGTCGTACCACATTTGTAATACACGATGGTTGTGTGAGGTAAACGAATTTAACATTGTGAAATTGCGTTTTCTCCTTTTCTACTGTAGATTAACTCAATTCTCTTACCGTCTTTGGAAATTACTCAGATAGAGACGCCTTTTTACGACACACAATGAACAATGAAAAAAATCAAAATGAAGTTTTTCAGTGTTAATTATAGAAGTTTTTTCACAAAATCCTGTAGCAATTCTACGAAAGAGAATTTCAAATGCTTTATTTTTTTGTTCATTCATCAGAATATAAATTTACCAATAGAAAAGTATCGAGAAAATATGTCAAAATAGAAAGACTTCCATGAGTAATTGACAACATCCATTGAAAAAGTCATGAACTAGTGGTGACTTAGTTAGCAGATTCACTGAAGCAGAGCATGAACAGACGGGTTTCACTCTTATTAATGCTCATCAGTGACATGAATATCATGCAGGAGAATGCAAGGCCAAAGGACACAAATGGTGTGCGAAATATCATCTGAACCTCTTCTTGCCTGTTTCCCCAACAAACATTAATCTCCACATTCTTTTATTATTCAATCGGGCAAACAGCAACCGCTCGTTTTTAAAGTTGATACGAATGCCGTCTGAATGAAGTCACGCTTCTATAGCCTAGATTGGAATAGAAATATGAATCTACAAACTATAGGTCTCCACTGCTCCGTTACTCACTCATTTTAATCATACCCCATGAATGGGGTGTTCATTTTTACTATCTATTGACCTCCTAAGTGTGTTCAAGTCGTTCGATTCACTTCCGATTCTGCCAATTCTGGGAATGAAACGGCCTTGCGAATAAAGGAGAATTTTTGGAATGTTCTTTTATTTGATCTATAGGTACATGAGAGATTCATGGATTTGTAGAGTAGGAGCTTTATTCCGTATAGAAAATTTGGACTTACCTCAAGACGGTGTCTTTACGTTTTTTATCTCAATTTTTTTGCTCGAATATCCCTCATTGGGGAGTTGATCTGAGTTTAAATGTTCGTTTAGTGAATGTGGCTCTGACTGATTTTTATGCATTGATTCGTCCAGCTTGTAACCATTTCAAATAGGAGAAAGACCGTAACGACAAAGGTCAATAGAGTGAAAACGTAACGCTTTCAAAATAAACAACTTTTATTATGTTCGACATGTTATACCTACGAATTATATTGATCAACGTTGATACAAAGACAAACCGCACCTAAGAGGAAGAAAATAATTGCCAAATAATACAATGGTTTACACTGGGTGCTCATGGATCAAATAAAGGAGCCATAACAATCGATTTCCTGTTTGGTGATCGATTTCTACAATAAGACGAATATTTAACGCTCATTTGCTCATTGATCAAAATCGCGGTCATTCGAGAAAATTCTTCGATCTGCACGTCCATACTTCAACTTGTCAAGCAAAGCGATAGACTAATATCACTTTCGTAAATCAGTTCCATGGAAAACTCAAAACCATGGGTAAGAGTAGAAGACAAGTCACAGCTGAACAAACTGACCAGAGTCCCCTATAAAAACTCAATCTCATGTAAAATTTATTGAATGTTGAAATCCAGATGTGGTTGATGAAAAGTCCAGCCTAGCTGAATATAGCTGTTCTTAAAGAAAATCTAAAAATTGGCCAAAGAACAATTTTTTTCTGGTATTATTCAATTCTCGAGAATATATTACGTATTATTAAAAAGTTTTGTTTCAAATTATTCTCTGAGATCCCTACTTCAGTTTTCACAAATGCAATTAGTTTTTTCTTTTGAATCGCGGACATCTGTAGGATGTCATGCCCAAAGTAAGCAAGCACAAGAAAATTCTTCACGTTCCTCATGATGCAGATAGTTCTTACATTTCTGTTGAGCTTCTTATGATGTTCCAGGCGATTTGCACCTTGTTGCGTTATCTTCATCCTTGTGTAGGCAATAGCAAAATTATAGATATATCAAGTATGATACAATAGCTATGATAGAATATTTCAGAAGTTTATTGTGGTTTTGGGGAACATATTCAACAACTAGATTCTCTTCAGCTGTCATGAAAAATAAAATCCTCATACCATTTTCTGTTTGTTCTCTTGTTCACTTTTTGAGCATCTAACACGGTGTTCGAAGCAATGTAGTAGAGGGTCTGACTGAAATAAAATGAATATTTTTTCAACCAATATCTCGGAATGAAAACATTGGTTCTTGGTTAATCAATTGTGAACTTTCCTCATTTTCAGCGATAAAATGGAATATTGCTCTTCATATTTTTTGTTGCACCCCTACTTTATACTTAAGAATTTCATTCTTCATTCAAATGTAAAAATAAGTTATGTGTGAGCTCATTTGAAAGCAGAAAAAAATTTTGAGTCTAGTTCATTGCAAAGATAACAAGAAAATTTTTCATTAAAACATGAACAAGGAAATTTCCTTTCGACAGAAGTTTTGTAGGGTTGCAGCCAAGGGGTTGAAGGACATATTCCCTATTGGAGCGAAAAATTTGGGAAAATCAATAATCAAGTAACATATTTCAACCTTTCAATTTTTATTTATATTTGAAAAAAAATTATTTAATTCATTCAACGCTTTTATATGTCAAAATCTGTTTTTTATCCACATGTTTCTGAAGAGTAAGTGGAGGCTGACAATGTTGGCCTATTTCTCTGCTTCACTTTAATGATAGTCCCAAATATAACAAATGATGAGATTTCGACTCTAAATTCTGGTCGAATTAATTAGTACCTAGTCCAGTGGCTGAAGCCACTGCCTTCTTTCAGTTTTTTCGATCTATGTATGTTATAGAAAATATATGAAATATTTCGTTCCAAATATGAAATAACTTGATTTAATTCCTACCGTATTGGAAGAGGTACTTCACCTATATTTATTATAAAATGTATTTAAATCACCTAAAACAGAGAAGCTGTAACATTTAGAAAAATTATGTGTTCATATTAACTAGGTACTTTAAATATCTGTCACTGTCTTGTGAATGAAGTTCCTAGGCACAGCCCATATCAAAGTAATAAAATTTTATGAACTGATCCCTTTGATAAATCATCAAGTAAATCCGCTAAACACCATAAATGAAAGTTCAAACAAATCCCTGTACGAACTTTTCTGAATACGAACACACAAATTTAATTCAGTTCAAGCTAATTGTACCTACATTGAATAAATCCGTATTACTGCACTCGACCAGTCCGTCTCCAATAATAATAATTCATTTCACATCTTAATTTCCTTTTCAACTCATAAGGTTCCAAACAAACGGTGCGAATTCCTAAGTGTCGCTTGAACTTTCAATATCAAGTTATAGAAACGAAATTTCGGAATACAAATAGCAAAGTTCCAACGCGGTTTCGATGAATAAGTAAGAAATTGTCGTTTAATCATTCATTGAAACTGAGGGAAATGGATCCAGGAATCTAGAAAATGAAGAATTCCTTTTTTTATTTAAATTGACACGAGGTACATTATACATATTTTATATACAGACATGTCAGGTACAAAATTGGATGATATTTAAGATATCGAGGCATAGTATCTAATATTACAATGAAAAAGAGAAAGTTCACATGTGACTGAAAAATTGACATTCTTCGAATAATTTGAGGGCTATTTTAGTTTGATTGTCCGAGTTTAGGATGCCCTTGAGGTCTCTTTCAATTTGAAGTGGCGGCGCTTTCCTTCATAGTGTGGCCAGCGTGATAGCAGGTGTTCAACAGTTAGACGAGTGTTATGACAGTATTCGCATTTGGGTTCATCATCTGAGGTCAACAGGTAGCTGTGGGTTAGCCTGGTGTGGCCTATTCGGAGCCTTCTAGCCACAGTTTTGTCTTTTCTAATCAAGTGTATTTGTGGTGCGTTGTTGATTTTAGTTTGAATACTGTGTAATGCAGTGTTGGTTCTGTCCCATGAGATCTGTGTGAAGCTGATGAATATGGGTCATCGGGAGGTCGGAGGTTCGTGCTTTATTTGCAAACTGCTCTGCAGCTTCATTTCCTGATATGCCAACATGGAAGGGTATCCAGATTATGGAGATGGGAATATTCTCGTTGATATTAAGGGTATGGCATCTCCCTTAGATTTGTTGTGCCAGTGGATTCTTCGAGTAGATGTTGGCTATGGACTCTATTGAATTGAAGACAGAGAGTCTGTGAGTACGGTGATCTTGCGACCCGGGTCCAATGAACTGCTGAGAGCTTTGTAGATTGCGAAGAATTCGCCGTTGTGAATGCTGCTGCTAGGTAGTAGCTTGAAAGATACCGAATTATTCGAGTTATCGATGATTGAGCATGCTATACCCTGTTCATCTTTAGAGGCATGGGTGTATAACTCTTCGTCGAATTTCTCATTGCAAATCAGCTCTAGAAAATGCTGCCTCAGAATTGTTCCAGGTCTCTCTTTCGATATATCTACGTAAGTAGGTATTTAATTTTGGCTGGTATCTTGACCACGGAGCATGTTCCGGGTACTTGATAGGTAATGTCGAGGTAAAGTCTATACTCAGCTATTATGTAATTGGCAGAGGTTTTTTATGAATTGATATTTCCCTGATGTGGCACGTTGAGCAATTTCTGGTTGAACAAAAATCATGGAAAGTTTTCGGTGACGATGAATTCTATAAATTTTGTTTACCCAAAACTGCTCAACGCGCCCCTAAAGAAGTCGTAAATTCATAAAATACCCCATGCGTGTCGGCATTCTCTTGAATCGTTACAAGATGATCGTTTTATTGACTGTTTTTTTAGGAGGCTTCTTTGATTTCTTCATGTGGCAAGTGCGGGTACTCCCAGATTTCAATAATTATTGTCCATTCTCCAACAAGGATATTTTTTTCGAGAAAGGGATAAATATAGAATCTTCTAATGTTTATTCCCATTCGAGAGATAGAAGTATTCAAATTCGGATTTCGAGGTCTGTTATTATTCATATTTTACTTTTATGAATTTCAGTTATGAAGCTTGTGTGTATATTCGTTTTTATTTTGTTATTACTCGTTGATTTGTCTTCATTTATTAGCAATTTTCATATTTATTCCACTCATTTCTTCATAATATTTATTTATTATTCTTCTGTTAAAAATGGCCGCATTCACTTAACGTAACAGTTGTGCAACTGTTGCGGTGCGGAACCGTCCGGTGGCACATGCGCTACAAACTCAACAAGTTCTGGAGCAGTGGGCGTTTCTAGGAGCGCTTTCAATTCATGCTAGGTAGCGGTAGCGGAATCTTCGTCCGGTGAATGCTACCATTGTTTCATGGAATGTGGTTTGCTTCGAAGACAGTTGCCGTGAAAACTTTATCATTTTTCCTTTGCCCTCTCTCACCTGAGAACAAAGTCTGCAGGCGCCCACTAAATATGAAGAAAAGAAATAGTAAGAAAGGAAAAACTAATGTCGCCTGCACCTTATCGTTTTTCGAAAATTTTTGTTTTCCCTCCATGGGAAAAAATTCATTCTGCTGGTACCCATGCAACGCAAGCATAGACCCAGTAATTTCTTTGCCTGGGGAATTACCGAGTCTTCCTAATCACATCTGGAACTAAGGGCGTTGGCAATAATTGCGGTTTCTTTCGAATTAAGATAACTCTTTTTATGTCTTTCTGGTTATTTGTATGAACTTGTAATCAGTTTCAAAATTATTGTTGGTGAAACTTCGATAATTTTATTGGAGATATTGCTTTCATTTTCATAAAGTATAAATTTTGAAAGTTTAAGATAATAACCGACGCCATTAGCGTTATCCAAAGCCTACCACGTTGAGGTTGCACTGTCGGATTTTCGGTTCATTGTTTGTGTGTGTGTTTTTTTGTTGAAAGCATGAAGATTTTGAAAAATTTCTGTTTAATAATGCGAGTTCCTATGTGAATTTTTTTTACATATTTTTTTTTAATATTTCAGCAAAATCTACAATAAAATTGTGGAAAAGCTTGGAAAAACTTTCTTTCTCGTGTTTAAAAGGTAAGGAGCTTTTCAGAGCAACAAACGTGATCTTTTAATTATTTCAAAAACTCGATCGAGTGAAACGAAAAAACGGCTGGCTGGATTGATTTGGCTTTTGATAGGGTTCATGTGAACATATTGAACTGCTAAAGGCACACTTAACATTCTTAATTCTCGTTCAATCCAGCGCTTGATGTTCGAAAACCGGAACCCCTTTTTCGTTGCATTTTCAAATTCATGTGACAAGTAGAAAAATTTTTTTTTTCCAAAAAGCAATGAACAGGCGTTGACGGGAAATCATTCAGGTTTTCGAAACCCATCGTTAACTTTTTGTGTGATTATTGATTGTCGAGATATCGATAATTATAGACAAAACGATCTTTTTTATTTGGGGGTCGGTATCTCCATGATTAGTAGACGTATCAAGATCTGGGAAAAAATAGGCTTAAAAATTTATTTGAAAATTTTGTTGTTTTTGGTTTTCCTAATATTACTCAAAAACTTATGACGTTACAACATTTCAAAGTAATAATCCAATAACAAGATAAAGGTACAGGGAGCTACAGTTCCTTCTTTTGTTTTTTTTTGTACGACCATTCCTCTCGAAGTTATGGCCTATTGAAAATTGCTCGCAAAATTTCGATTTTATTCTGATCCTTTAATTCATTCCATTTGTGTAGATATAAATTTTAAAAGCTTTCAATTCTCATACCAAACATAAGAAGGGGGACGCCATCATGAATTTTTGCCCCAGTCAGAAAACATCGTAGATCCGGGCCTTATCTGAAGACCTACACTTACAGATTTTATTGATTTGGTACAGTGCCATCGCTAGCCCAAATTGCCGCCCTTGTTAGGTATTCGTAACAGGAGTCGACTTGAAATAATGCAAAAAAAAATTTGGAACATCGGGGTTTTCTAACTAGAAATAAAAAAATTGAAAGCATCATTTTTTCCAAGAATTATAATCAGACCAAAAATCACTATTTAATATTTGACAAGAAATGAAAAGTTGCTTATAACTCTTGCTCTTCCATACCCATCATGAGTAAGGTAAATGTCCCAATTATCAACAGTGTCCCAATTATCGACATTTCTGAAGTATTATCTGTTTAATAAGAAGAAAAACGATCTCATTACAATTTGTATGCAACATACTTTTGATACATACTTTAAAGATCATATTGAAATCAAAAAATAGTTTTCCCTAACCCCTCCAGCCCAAAACAACTGCTGCTCAACAGTCCCCTATGAGTCGTTTTCTAGTGAACACCGTTCTACTTCCTCATAAGGTAAGCGCATACTCTTTCATTCGCTTCAATTTTCACATACAATATTTCACTAAACTGTGAAATATTGATTACAAACATAGTTATATAGGATTATTCTGCTTGTGTATTTTGACTATTTATCCTATATTTTTATGAAAAAACGTGGTGTCGATAATAGGTACATCTGAAAGCTACCGTGTTCCGAATATCGACATGAGTGTCGATAAATGGGTCTCGTATGAATTTTTTTGACTTAGTGATAGTTAACAAAGTAAAGTGATTTCCTAAAAAAAATTTTGTGGGGTTGTTCATGAAACTCATCCTTCTTCCTGTACCAATTATCGACATATTGTTTTCCGTCAAATTATAAAATGGGAGTACAATGAATCGGTCGATATTTGGTGCAATACAAGTCGATGTCTAGGACTGAAAAGATTAACTTGAAATACACTTTGAAAAAAAAAACAGTCAGCATTATTTCACTTCTGTTAACATAATTCGCTTCGAAATGATTGAATATTTCACCTTATATCAATCGACATTCAATTTTTATTCAAGTCAACACTCATTTTAATAATATTTCAACGGATGTCGATAATAGGAACATTCATATGTCGATAATTGATTATTTTGCGTTTTCAGTGAGCCCTCCACTTACACTAACAGAACAGGCAAGCATTTGCAGAGAGATTTCAGAAAAAACACCTGTTAAAGAAATTCCAGAAAAAAATATACCCACTCCTTTCAGAAAAACACTTCTCTCGACTTGCACAGATGAACACTCAGTTACTGCAGAGAAGGAACAGAGAATTGAAGGAGAGAGAAAATTATTGAAATCACCCAAAAAAAAAGTAAAACAAAGGAAAATATAAAAATGGAAAATCAGGATCCGTCGGAAAAATGTGAATACGCTAAAGCTGATTATGTGTTCGTAGAATATGATGCTGAATATTTTCCTGGGTTAGTATTGAGGAAGTCTGGACAATCATACCAGGCATTGACAAAAAGCCGTGGTAACTGTAGATGGCCCAACGTTAATGATATTTTGCATTACGAAGAAGAACTATGCATATTGAATGAATGGGCATATATGACATACCTGAAATGCAAGAATTAAAAAAAAATTAGATTTTAAATTTTTAATATTTATTCCAGAATAATATTGTATTTTTTCACTTTTGATGTTATTTCGAACTATTGCTTTATTTTTCATCATGAATAAAAGATTATTTCATTCATATTATTTCTGTCATGTTGCTCAGAATGATATAATTCACAACCATTTTTAAATTTCCACTCGGTCGATAATTGGTACCACCACATGTCGATGATTGGATTTTCTCATTTTTTAGTTGTTGATCATTGGGAAATTGGGACATCTGACTTGTCCGTATTTTATTCAATTTTAATTATTTTACAGTATACGAATTAGTTTTTTATACTTGCTTATTCAAATATAACATACATAGAATGGGAAATTCAGGAAATTCAACAAATTCTACTTATATTTCAACTCGGAAATCTTATTATACTTTCTTCGCCAGATCTCACTATAGTGTGGATAATTGGGACATTTACCTTATATGATAGAGTTGGACCGCAAACAACTCTGTGGCCTATAAGATTTTAAATTTACGATCGAATAATATGGAAAAACCTACCTAATAAACGCAAAAAACTGAAACTGTTGGGGCTGAAGGAGACAACTGAGAAAAGCTTGATCGATTCTGTGTAGGAAATTTTGGTTTCGAAACTCAAGATGGACAACGCTGAAATTACGAATTGCCATAGAATCAGACAGGAGAATATCATCAGTCAAGACCGTCCTATACCAGTTGTTATACCTATAGTTTACATCGTAATCCTTTCAAAATGAAATTTTAAGTAATAAAAGACGATTCAAGTGTTCCAGGCTGTTATTTTCCGAAGAACTCTGTCGAACGAAGTACGAATAACTCAAAACAGCTGAAGAAATGGTCGGAAGAAAAAAAGCTTTGTCACTTGATGTCAGAATTTCAATAAAATGTAAGGGTCAGCAGAGATGTCATCCATTACACTGAAGAATTGAAAGGTGTGATAAAAATTTGAATATAATGAGTGAGTGGTGTGACTCAACAATACCTACTGCATAAAAGAAAAAAGGAAATGGAGTTTTTTTTGTATTTTTTTTTCATAATTTATGACGCAAATTATGGAGAATTTGAGCATAGCATCTCAACAATACCTACCGCATGAAAGAAAAAAAGAAATCGAGTTTTTTATTTTATTTTTTCCATAAGTCATGTTTTTGGATTCCTTTTTTTGTCGGAACGTTAACTAGTTTTATAAATTTGTTTGTTTATTTGTTTTTTCGAATTTAAAAGCCCATATTATGGGGAATTCGAGCATAGCATTTTATAATAAATATACAATCTTTACTCGCAAATTTTCCTGATTTGCGGAGTTTTCTCCATAATAATGACTGACCTTACCACTCATATTGATTTTGAAGCGAACGTCGTCAGAACAAGAGACCACCCGATATCGCTTTTTTAATAAAGGGGGAAAATACTTCAGATGAGAGTTATCAACCAGAGCAACCTATTAATGGAAACCAAAGTTTGAAGATTCATACGAAGCATGACTGGTTTCTTCACATTAAACCTTCATCTGATTACCTACTTAATTTTGATTTTTCGCAGTCGCCCTTAATGCTGATGACAATAATTCTTGAACGAATTATATATAGTCCGTTCCAAAATGCTGGCATCTCGGGCGGCTGTAGAATCTCTAAAATATGTTCGTCAAAGATTATAGAGTACTCTATAATCTTTGATGTTGGTAATATCCCATCAGAAATTTTTGAGTTCTAGGATTTAGGTTGGTGTTGATTGAAAACACTAAGTTTTGGCAATTTAGAGTCTGAATCAGCGTCCTGGATATATTTCGAATTTATTTCTGTATGCTTATGTTCCTGATTGAATCGACAAATTAGTTTTGGATTTGAATATTTCTCATGTATCACCGAATTTAAAATGGCTGGAATTCATCAAGGTACCTCTCGCCTCGCATAACTACAAAGAAACGTGAAGCAGTTTATCGTCGGTACTGCAAGTTTTTCAACAATTCAGCAGGTATTTCTGCCAATATTAATCACGTTTTACTAGTTATTCAGGTCACAATCTTTTACTTTTTCTAGGTGTTTTCTGATAAATGAATGAGTCTTCAAATTTCAGTTTTCACCTAGAACTGTCAGATGAATTTTGGAGAAAAAAGAAGGCAAGACAAGTCATTACAGTCAGGAGTGAGCAGTGGATGGAAACCTATTCCACTTCAAAGAGACATTATACGACGTTATTTTTTCTGAAATAAAAAACAATGAATAAATCAATTTGTACATCCGTTTTGAACTGCCCGAAAAGTAACTGAATTTCTATCAAAATCAATATTGGGTATATCATTCAATGAATCATGAAACGGACAGTATTAATAAATACAAGTAATACGTGATCTATTTTAAAGCATTTTATACTTCAAATGATTCACAATTTGTCAACAAATATTTACTATTTGTTCAACAACTTGGCTATGAAATTGTAAAGTTATGTCAGCTTTATATTTTTGTACCTCAATGCTCAGAAAAAATAACACAGGGCGAGAACTTGTCTGAATTTTCGAACAGTTATCTTTGATGAAGTCTTAATTATTTAATGAATGATATCTCTATACTGGAGTTCCTTGAAAGCCTGCAAGATTTTATGTTGAAGCATTCCAAGCTAATTTCATTATCAATCCTGAATTTCCAATTCCCATGCTTGATCTATAGCGAAATAGAGTGTGGGTGTGTAGATTTTAGGCATCATCTCAGCTTGTTTCTCTTTTGTAATTGAAGCTAAGTTTATAAATTTCTCAATAAAACAGTGATGAAAATAATATAATTTCACAAAAAAATCATTCAAATTTATTTTCCTTGAAAAATATATTCAATCACTTTATAAGTTATATTGATATATTTCAATCTATGATTAACACACAGAAATTTTTAGTAACTTTTTGTAACTAGAAATAAAGCCCCGGCTGGAATTCGCCATGGCTTGCCCTGACAATCATTTTGAAACGGACTATACGTCTACATATTGGCGAATCCAATTAGCCCCATAAACTTTGGCGTTTGTCAGAATCCTCACAGAGATTTCTCTTTGGAAATCTAGATATTCATCAGACTCATCGGAAGAGAATTGTGGTTTGTGTTGTGTCAAGTTATTAAATTTAGGGGTTACTAGTTGAACAGGGTTGATAGGACTGATGATGATTGAAACTGTTAAACTAGGATACTTATTTACAAGAAGGGCTTGAAAAGCCTAACTTTAGTAATATTTTTCGTTTTTTGGTTGTCAGTACTGACCTTGGATCCTATCAGTTTTCAAATCAAATCCATGGAGGTAAAGAAAGTGGAGGGGGCATAACGTTTGAAAAGTGTCACCAAAACAAATCCGGATTTGGCAAACCAAGATGGCCGACTTCGAGGTATTTTGAACTGTAGGTTCAGCAATTTTGGCCTTATTTATTATTCGTTCGTTGGTTTTGGCAGTTGTATGTAGTGAAAAAACATATAAGAAATGGTTTCTTGTACAGCATATGCTGATCTTACTCGAAAATTAATGGTGAAAAACTGAATTTTTTGACGTTTGTAAATACATGGTTTAATTATTGTTGCATACAACTTTAATTGATAGGGGTACACGAGATAATTTACCTATTTGTTTCATTGCATATTATCTGAATTTGTATGTACCTTAATTGAAAAAATAGGATGTATAATTAGTTACAGGAACATTCCGTACGTAATTCAACTCACCAATTCATTGAAAGCAATTGTTTATGATATTTTGACTCCTTGATTTGTTTCGATCATTATTTATTCATCTTTAGGTTATTAAAAGAAAATCGAACACACTTCGAATTGTAAAAATTCAAATATACCAAATTCCCGCCACAAATTTGGCTCAGCAACATGGCGGATTTTTGGTGACACTTTCATAGCAAGGGAAACATAGGATATGCTACCTCCCCTTCTTCTACCTCCATGATCAAATCAATTCAAATTCCGTAATCTGTCAAATGTCGTAAGTGACACGAACTGCCAAGATACAATATGAAAGTCACTAATATGAATTTTTATTCGAAAATCGAGAGTATTTCAGAAAACTTGACTGAAATAGAGAAAATATCGTCTAAAACTCGTGGAAGAAGACAATACCAACACTCATGCTTTGGAACACTCGTTTTCGAATTTCGCATACGTGTTGGAATAGGAGCCATTCTGCAACTTGTCTCAGAATATACGATTACAATTAATTTTTGTATTGTCTCTAGCTTTGGTTGAATTAATTGCCACTTTGTGTTGTCGAACATTTGATTCTTGGCAAATAAAACCACATATTTCACATTGAGCCCAATTCTCTTTGCTTCCGACTATTATTAATTAATTATTTAGAATAGAGTAGAAAGCTTATTCCTGCGTTTTAAAATTCAAAACTAAACCTCAGTGCGCATACGGTGACCGAACGACCCGGTTTTTGTGTAGGGCTACGGTGGGTGAATCGATCCGAGTCAGTGATTGAGTTAACAACCCCGTACTTTTCGAACATGGGTTGGATGTTCGGGTTAGGGATCGGGTGAACCGAACCAGGGTAAGTTTCCGAAAACGCTTTATGATAATGGGCGCATTCAGCAGAGAAAACAGTTACGGAACTGTTACCGAATTTCTATGATCTCCTGCTGAACGTTGAGCTACCTATGTAACATGTTGGGTAGCGGTCGCCATTTTTAGTAGCGTACTTGGCTTGCGCTCCTTTTCGGTAACGTGTTGTGTGACTGACAGTTGTGACAGTTTGCTACCGCTCTTTCTGCTGAATGCGCCCGATGTCAACAGATTTCCGCTACCGGTACCTATCAGTAGCGCAAACAGTTTTGTTAGCGCTCTTTCTGCTGAATGCGCCCAATATCGCAATAATCTCGGTACAGCTTCTCCATATAAGCTCTATTCGGGTTCACACAATTAGTGTTCTAGGACTGTCAGGAGTTTGCGCTGTATATTTGTTCGCGATAGTTACTGTTCGGGTTTTTTGGGGACTGTTTCAGGACTGACTTGTTTTGCGTTCGGGTTTTTACGAATAATCCTAGGATAGTCCGAGAACAGTCCGAAAGCTATCCCCGCTCTTGGGCAGGTACTGTTTTAGGATTATTCTGAGTGCATAGTGCATTCTTTCTAGGTCTTCACGTGATGGTTGTTGGCCGGAATCTTGATGCCATCGATTATCTTCAATGAAGATATCGTTGACAATATATATTTCTCGTGCTGAAAACAGAGATGCTTTTATTTTCCCTTTTTCATATTTGGATCGTTTGATGCATTCGGGTTTTTCAAAACTTGAACCAGTCCTAGAACGGTCCTAGGTATCGAAACGAGTGCGCATCTGTTCGGCGCAGTTTTAGAACGATCCTAGGACTGTCCTGAAAATTGTAACCCGAATAAAGCTATAATTATCGAGATAAGAAAGTTTTGTCAGTATTGTTACTTTGTTAGGACAGCGTGCTACAACACCAAAGAAACAGAAAAACATTCGTTTTCAGTACATTTCTGTCATTTAGCCGCTATGTGGCGTCTAGATAGGGTCCTGAACAAAAAAAAAACAAGAAAGCACTCATTGAATGGTCACAGATGAAGATGACAGATGACAGAAATCAGAAATGTCATCATGAGACTGAGAGTTTGACCTTGACAGTTTAAGTTTAGAAAATCATGATTCCTCTACTATGATCTTGATCAAATATTTTAATTAATTCAATTTCATCATAGTGTCATTGTCCTAAGTGGTAACAAACTAACAGAGGCAGTTGTCTCTAGCATAAATGCAACAAGTAATATGTAGTTACTTCTTTACTGACCCTGCCAGAGTTCACTGAGTATTCAGGAAGATCATTTTTATGATTGAAAAAAGCAGATTAATCTTCTATATTTCACGAGGTACTTATTTCAAGCATTAACTGCTATCAAGAATATTTCAGCAATAAATTATATTTCTAACAATGGCGCAATTAGATGAGATCAAAAAAATTCTAAGAAGTCTTTTAGTATCAGCTCCTGTTAAAGTTACAGTGTCAAGTTTAAACAGAGACTATAAATCCTTAGAAGGACGCAATATTCCGTACAGGGAATTAGGATTTAATTCATTGCTTCATTTATTGCATTCAATACCTGATGTTTTGAGGGTAAATGGATCATCCTTTGAATCAGAAGTCATTCTTATTATAACTGATAAGGTCGCCCATGTAAGTGATATGGTAATGAAACAGAAAAAACCGACAAAAGGTAGAAATGCGTATGTAGGTAGAAAAAGTGTTATTCAAGATCCTTTAATGAACACTCATATAAGTGAAAAAAGTGTTGCTAGTTTCAAAAATGATTCAACCAAGAAATTTACTAATAATATTGAGACACCTCCATCTCAAAGTTACTTGGATGTTAGAAAAGAATTATCACCTTTTCCAAAACCCTTGTTATCGAAGGAGAGGAATCTTCTCAATTTCACAAAACATAAAACTCCTATTCAGAACACAGAATTGACCTCAAATGATAATAACAAAAATACTAGTGCTTCTAAGACCAAAGGAGAAAATTGTAGAGCTTATACGAATAATGTAGAACCTTTAACAAAAACATTATCAAGTAATTGTGAGCGAGTTCCTAGTTTATTAAAACATATGCCTCATAATGATGTCAAACAAACAAGTATTGAGGAGCAATATTCAGGAACTCAATCAAAGTTGGGGAGATTGAGAATGATTAGACTACGTAATAAAAATGGAGAAAACGATAATGAAATTGAATCAAACAATATTCCAGTGACTGAAGAAAATGATATAAAAGATATAATTACTTTCGAAAATGAAGACAATAAGATTCCAGTAAGATTACAAAATGAACTTAAAAAGTTAATCAAATTATATCCTGGAATAAGATGTACTGAACTTCCTTTGGTATATAAAAAAATGTATCACAAAAACCTTGATTACCAAATTTATGGATTTGATAGACTAATTAGTCTTTGTATGAATTTAGACAGAATCTTCCATTGTGAAGAAGACTCAGATTGGGATTTTAAACTGTATGATAAAGATAATCCTCCACTCTTAGAGAGTAAACTAATTGAGGAAAAATCTAACCAAATGGAAAAAACAAATTTTATAATGAAGAATATTGATATTTCAAAAATTAAAGGTGTGAAATCGAAGGATTGGGATATTTATGAGGATTCAATACCAGAGGATTCTCTTAAATTAGGTGAAGTTATAGAAAACAATTCTCTTGATGAATTTATAATTGAAGAAACTATTCAAGTTGTTATAAGTGAAATTTATAATCCTAGTAAATTTTGGATATACAGAAATGATGGAAATTTAAATGAAATGATGAACTCTATGCAATTTTTTTACATGGAAAATAAAGCAAAATATGTCATTCCTGAATTTTTGATTGATGTTGGTCTCTATTGTGTAGTCCACACACTTGAGGAATTTCAGAGGGCCATCATCATTGATCTTTTACAAGATATAGGGGGATATGTCAAAGTATTTCTTATAGATTACGGAACATTAACTAACTTATCCAGAGATAAAGTATGGTTTTTATCTAAACAATTCTGTTTACTACCAGCTCAAGCAGTAGAAACAAATCTGGCTGGAATTGAACCCAGAGAAGAGGTGTGGACTAAGGAAAGCATTATTAGATTCAAAGATATGATAGTTTCTAAGTACATATTTGCCAGAATTTTAGATAAATGCGATCAAACGCTAAGTGTTAATATCACTGTAATGAATAAGCCACTCGAAACATTAAATGATTTATTGGTACAGGAGGGATATGCAAAATACATTGGTAGTTGCAAATTACAGGTGAATATGAATTTTTGTCAAGATAGAACGTAATTTCTTACTTGGTCTATTCCTCAGTCTATCTATTCACATGCTACTTGATTTAATTTTAGTAGTTTTCTGCACATAAGGCAACTTAACCCTTAACCACGGACAGGGAGTCTGATAGACTCCATGCAATCTCTATGATGATATTTGTAATTAAGGTTTATGAGCACCATAGTACCTTCAAAATTCAATTTCTGATATATTCCTCAATGAATCGAAAGAATGTGAACGTATTCTCATTTTAATTCAGTAAATTTCAACAAAAATTTTTTTCAAATATTTTTAATCAAATATTTTCGAGATGGAGACTAACAAACTTTGTGTCAGTGTTAGTGTGGAAATAATAGGCGTCCCTAGTTATGGGTTAAAATAACTGGAGAGGCCTTCCTCAACAACAGAGCAGAGGTTGATCCATTAAGGTTGAAATAACTAATGCTTGTCCATAATTTTGAATATTTCTCAAAATTAAAAAAAAAAAAATAGCTTCAAACTGGGGGACCCAATATTTGTCACCACCACAATATAGGGAGAGCTGATCCCTAATAAACTTGTATATGTGTGCTCCAGCTCCTATACTGGAAGACAATCACACCAAGATCTATTGGGAATTCTCGATAAAGACAGATGTGTTTCTCAAGCATAACCGACCAGATATGGTGTTCTGGCATCAGAAGGGAAAGACAGCCATCATAATTAATTTGCAGTGCCCCAAAACTACACTATGATGAAGATCTATAGGGAGAAAATCAGCCAATATATACCACTAGCCTGGCAAATTAGGGATTTATGGATACTGAGAAGGGTCAATATCGCGACCTTAATTATGAACCTGGACAGTCTATTGCAGACATTATATACCTACTGACATTAAGAGAGTCTTCCGGGCTTATTGGCCGTGGTCTATTAGGAATTATTTCACCTAACGTTTCGCCCACAACTGCGGTAGACATCTTCAGAAGATTCTTGGTGTGAGGTTGTAACTCAACCGCTGAATTTCCGAAAGTGATGCTGGATTCGATCCGTTGGCCCAACTTATACCCTGATCATTGGCGGGAGAAAGTAGTGGGTTTACGAGCGCGATGTTGATTGGTCCATCGCCGGTGTTGGAAAAGACCAAAATCAAGCCAATACGAAGTGGGAGCGATGGACCAATCAACATCGCCCTCGTAAACCCTCTACCTTCTCCCGCCAATGATCAGGGTATAAGTTGGGCCAACGGATCGAATCCAGCATCACTTTCAGAAATTCAGCGTTCGAGTTACAACCTCAGATCATAGAATCAAAGTCTGAATTAGAAAAGTATGGGACTTTGCACAAGCTAATTAGATTAGAATATCAGGAAAAAGCAGAAAATTTTTAATGAGGGCTCGTAGATTTTTCAGTGTACGCACATTATTTGACTCATCAAAGTTCTTGTCGTAAGATTTAATTCCACAGTGAAATTCCTATCACTTTTCCAAAATGTTGTATATTGAGATTGAAATCGAAAAAATAGCTAGTGCACTGATTGAAAAATTTGTATTTCTTGATATTCCAACAAATGATATCAAGCATTTTTCAGAAAAATATGGATTCATACTATTATCACAGCAGCCATCCATGCCAATAATGCGAAAAATTTCAATCCCTTTTAATTTTCAAAATGAAAATTCTCAAATTTTTATGTATTCATATATTCTTTTTGTTTCAGGATGGTAACATGAGTGATTTGGAAAATACAGTTGAAGAGACAAATACTAGAAGGAAATTAATTGAACGATTAAGATTGAAAAATAGAATGAAACATAATTGAAAATGACTTTATGATTTCAATCGAATCCATATATGTTAAGTTTTATTGCCATTGATCGAATCGAAAACGTTTTATTTATAGATATAAATGATTATACAAATGAATAATGCATTATACATTTATTGACAACCGTTTTTTTCTGGTTTTGTTTAGTTATTAACCCATGAAACAATATATATATATATATTATATATATATATATATATATATATATATATATATATATATATATATTCTTTTGAATAAGAGAGCTAAAATAATACTATAAATGTTGAAATAAAAAAAACCTAAGCTGAGGTAAAAAAAGGAACGGGGTACCACAATATTCTTCGTATGATACTATAGTATAGTATCATTTCATGACAAATGTCATGAAACAATAGAACAGTGCAATAAATCTTTGGGTTCTAGATCTTGTATGGTGCATATACAATATTAAGTCTAGATCAGACCAAGACTCATGTTTGGATGTCGGCACCCATTATTCATAAAACTTTTGGATTTTGTCCGTAAAAGAGCAGGGGACCTATTCTTGAAATCATTCGCAACTCCACGCATACGCATTTTTACGAATGGCGATTTGCGTTTCAAAAGCGGCATTCTTGACAACTTCGGAAGGTTTATGGCATAGATTTACATATCAGCAGTACTGTGAGCTCAAATTTGAAGCTATGCGGACAATATAGGTAAATATCGGTGAAATCCAACAGCTTACTTTCAAATTCAATGTCAATGATATCATTTGAACTGTCAAATATTTGCGAGTTCTCAAAACCACTCGCAGTGAAATACGAACGGTCCTAAGCACAGAACATAAAAATGTACGTCGTATGTCATGCGGACGGTCAAAAATACAGATTCATCTGTCATTCTCAAAGGTAATAGATGCGAACGGTCGTATAAATTGCGAATGGTCAAGAATAGGTCCCCAGATTGACTGCCCAACTGTGACAGCCTGTATGCAGTCATGAGGACATAGAAGAGTTGCAGACTTTTGCTTATTCGATATTATCAAGGTTGATAGTCTGTTAGATTCTCACATGTAGTTCACGTAACAAAAAAGTCTGTTTATGCACAAACCCACCGGGTCAAAATAATAATAATAATAAAAGGTCTTTATTTTAACCTCAGAGAAGTCAAGCTAGGAGCTGTTCTACTTAACTGAAGATCATAATGTATGCTAAATATAGAGCAAAACACAACTCTATGCGACACTGCCGGCGTTAGCTGGAACTAAGCCCGAAACGAGTATCGTTTTGACAGTTAGTACGTGAAAGCTGGGTTTATTTGTTTCTTTTTACGTTTTTATTGCGATAAAAGGATATGCCTAAGGAAAAAACCGTGAAAAACACTAATTGTTGTGTTTATGGATGTAATTCTAAAAAATCTAGGAATCCTGGAGCCCATTTTCGTGGTGAAAATCAAAATGTTTACTTTACCAATAAACTAGAAATCGTAGAGGAAATTAGAAGACGTAAATCCTGGGAGCATGTTGTGATAATGGAAAAACCTGTTTCTAAACATATTGATTGTAGAATGAAAACAGGTAAGAGTGGAAACTGATGTCAATTGAAAACAATGCTTCATATGTTTTGAATTATTTCAGAAACTCTCACTATAATCGATTTCAAGCGAATAACCTGGTCCTCATTGGTAATTACCAACTAGGACCAACTGCATTCAAGCGACTTCGGTCATTGTCGGTTATAATCATTTTACAAGGAATATCGCTGAAGTCTATAACCGTAGATAACCGCAGGCAGGACCGTAGATAACCGCGGTCATTACTGGTTATTCGCTTGAAATCGGTTTATGAAAACATTTCTGTTACTGGAGAAGAAAGCTGTACCTTCACTAAACCCACCAAAAAAAGCAGCTCAAGTCAAGTCATTTTAAATTTTTGTACAATAATTTTCATTCTTATTGAATTAAATTACTTTGAGTCTACTTGATATTTTTGAATATATAGAAGTTTCAACAATTCAAGGAGCTTAGTTGAAAGTGCTGAATGCAATCCATATGATAATGTGCAATAAAACTAGGGACCTTGTGAGTTTTAGTGATTCTCTCGATGGTTGCGAAATTGAACTTATGTTCAGCAGTGATCAAATCTACATGTGGTATTTCAAATAAATTCCGAGAATTGGCAATTTTAAACAATATATTATACATATATGTATCAATTTAATATTAATATTGAAAATAGCTTGATAGTAATGACGTTCATTTAGCAACAATAAAGGTGCAATCAATCGATAGATAAGTTGAATAATTTTATTTTTTTATAACTGCAGCCTAAGACACAAGTGAGATGTAATGAATGAATAATACATGATTAATCGATGGTCACGTCATGTTCTGCATACATACAGTTCTCTGAAGAATGTCCATTTTTATTCAAAATTTATCACCCATTTTCTTTTCATAGATTTTTTCCCTTCCTAAACAGAAACAGAAAAAAAATTAGTAGCTTCTATTAAATGAATATATTGTTCATGCTGATGTTCAATTACATTACAATCATGCATGTTTTCATGTTCTGTTAGGTCCAGTAGCGTAACGAATTTCGTCCGGGCCCCCCCGCAGAATTAGTTTTCGGGGCCCCTCGTACGAGCATATTTATTGAAAAAAAAAAACTTTATTTAAGAAAAGTATGTGGTTTAGGTGTAACACCATCAAAATAACTCCGAAATATTACTTGAAATAATACTTTCTACGTTCACAATAGATATTGTGAACATAGTCTTGTGTTCTTTTATTTTTCAATTGACCAAAGATGTTTCACCAAGTGTTGAGCGAGGAATCAATTCCGTTAATACTCTCTATACTTTATTTATTGAAATATCATTCGAAATTCGTAGTAAATGATAAACATAATTGCATCTTCATTTCAAATATAGTTATCAATCCCAGAAAATACTGTGTTACTTGAAGTAAATGGGTAAATAACTTGAGTGGTTGATTTCTGTGTTGCAAATACATCTGTTACTTCGTGAAGGTCCATAATCCCGGCTCGTTTATTCTCAATTCTCAACAAACTGGGCCCGCTAAGTCTTTTTTGGGTCATTTTACTCCTCAAATAATTCTTAATTAACCTTAACTTTCAAAAGGATCGCTCTGCCCTGGCTACAGTAACAGGTTATATTGAAAATAACATTAAAGCAGTACAGAGATCTGGGCAACTAGTTGCAATCGAAAAATTTTGAAAACAGGAGATCAGCTAACTGTCGTATTGATGATCTTTTCTGAATCTCTGATTTCAATGCAATTCTAAAAGAGTTTATTCGGAAGTTAAGGTCAGAACTGAGGTCATGTTCATATTCTTCAACGATAAAATTATTTGAATTTTCTCTCGAAGACCAGGCCCCCATAACGTCCGGGCCCCCCCAACGCCTGGGCCCCCCGCACCGCGGGGTCAGCGGGGGTGTAAGTTACGCCACTGGTTAGGTCTCAAACTAATTTCATCCTTCCCCTAGTTTTCATCGAATATGGATAGTCCTGATGTTTTCTGTTTTGTACATTTCATTGTTATGGAACACAAAAAGAAAAACAGCAGAGACAAAACTAAACAATGAATTTTACCTTCACAATCAGTAGAATTGTTAAAATATTTTGTAGTACGTACAACCTTGTAGAGTAGCAGGGCTAAAATATGCTTGCAAATTCCAGACAATCTTGCTTGGTATCTGCATATAATCTTGTCAACCTTCACACCATCATTTTTATAAGACATCACTTCCTCAATATGATGGGGTCGTCCTTGTAGAATTCCAATGTTTTGAAATAATTTTTTCCCGCATAGAATCAAATGATTGCATTGCAACATTTGCTCACCCTCTACACAGCATCTGTGAGCATGAAAATATTGGAAAATTTCCTATAATTAGAGGAACCTTTGGTAAACATCTTGCCAGATGATCTGAAAAGCATTCAAAATTGAATAGTGCTCACCTCAATATTTTACATAAAATATAACAAAAAGCACAATATTACCTATACTTGCACTTACAATATAATCCACAGGATCCACAATTAAGGAAACACCTTCGATTATTGATAGCCAATAAACGTTTAAACTAAAAAATCTCATAAATACAAATAGAAATCTAATGTAAACACGAAACAATACTCGGTTCGGTAAACAGCTGATCGGCGAATGCAGCGCCACCATCGGTAATTATTTTGTCCAATTACAATCAGCATTTAAAAAAAAAAGAAAAATATAGACAATATCAACAACAGCAACAATCTACTCAAAAAAACAAAGGAGTCAACAAACTGTAACGATTCTCAACTTTCAATTATTTGACATTTGATTTTGAAAAATATAATTTTTATAATATTTCTTGAAAGTTCTATATTTATCTTTCATATTCTGAGGAACATCATTGTATATCCTAGCACAATTGTATGAGAAGGAGTGCTTGTAAAATGTGGTTTTATGCTTAGGAATTGTGATCTGACCCGCAATTCTTCTTATATTCACATTGTGACACTCTGATCTATATCTCACTTTTTCAGACAGGACGGCTCGCAGGACCCCACAACTTTATGTATTAAACAAGCGTAGTGAACAACACGTCTTTTCCTCATTTTCAACGAGCCAACATCGTTGATATACCCAGTACAGTGGTCCCTACGTTTTATTCGACAAATATATCTCATGCAGGAGCTTTGCAGTTTCTGTATTTTGTATGCATATTCTTGTGTCAGGCATGGTCCATAGACGACGTCTCCATAGTTAGCAAAGCTGAGCACCAGGCTATCACTTAGCATTTTTTTTAATTGTTTGTCAAGGAATAATAAATGTGTTTGTCCATATATAGAAAAAACTAATTCGATTTGTCTAGTCATTATTGTCAATCATCATTTGACATGGCATCATATTACAGAAAGAATAATATTGCTGAATAAATTGTATACATTGAGAGATATTCTGAGCTGAAACAACTAGTCTCTGAACCTATTATTGGATATTGCATTTTAGCTTCAAGAGTGCTTACACTACGATTTTTTCCGGTTCGATAGATAACTCTATCTCATTTTTTTTATATCTGGTAATCAAGATAAGCCAGAGAGGACAAGAATATTGACGCACCAATGCGGTTGGTCATCTCTAGAGAACGCCTTTCTTCACTTTAACTCACAAATGATTCTTTCTTTGTTGCATAAAAAGGTAACCCAAAGATCAATATCCTGGACCCCAAATTAGACAATTCACTACCCACACATCCAGAAGATAAAAAAAGTAATGAAAGATTTTAAATTGATGTAAAAAATTTGATTCTTGTAGTGGTTAAAGACTTTTTCTTAGTGTTTTAGTTGAGCGTTTGCCGCTCCATTATCCCTCTTTCACTCTCTCTAGTTCTGCTCATCACAAACACTTATGTAGTGTTTGTCTTTTCTGGTGATACAGAGGGTGGATGTATTTGCATCTCAGGTAAAAATTCTCGAATTTGGTCTGTTTTAAACTACGAGTAGTGAAAAGAAACAAACTGTGTAAGTTGATTAATTAATTGGATAGTTTATGACTATAGTATTTCCATGCCTTCTGGGTTTCTGTGAAAGCTCTCAGAAGCTACTGAAAGGATGGGTTCTGTATAGGCTTTGTTACTGTGACTGAACGCCACCTTAGGCACAGCAAATTGTTTACCCAAGAGTGAATTTCATCCCTGAAACTTGAACCCTGACCTGTGGAGTGGGAGCCAAAAGAACCTTAACCACTAGGCCCCTCGCGCATTTGGTGCTGGGTGTTGAGGATAAAGAAGACCACGACATTTTAATACTCATGATAAAATAGATAGATGTAAAGACACGTACAGTACCAAATGAAACAACTGGGAATTGGAGTTCGATGAATTGCTTCAAAAAGAAGCTTGGCCAGAGGGCGTGAGAATACGAAGATTTCAAAGTAGGTCACAAATTCAAGAATATGACCTCAGGTTGTGATAAACGTTATATATATATATATATATATATATATATATATATATATATATATATATATATGTGATTGTTCAACAGTATCATATGAAGATGATGGCAGGTTATCATGCTATTATCAGAATGTAAGAGGTTTGCGCACTAAACTTAAGGAGTTTTCTCATTCAGCAATTGTCTGTAACTTTGATATAATATTTCTAACAGAAACATGGCTTACCCCAGATATTCATGATTCGGAGTTAGGATTGAAAGACTATAATATTTATCGTAAAGACAGAGATACACTTACAAGTAATAAAATGAGAGGGGGTAGTGTATTGATAGCAATAAAGAAATTTTTATATTCTCGTTTGTTACCCGTAAGCAATAATGATATTGAACAATTGTTTGTTGCTTTGAGACTGAAAACTGAGAATTATATACTGTCTAGTGTTTATATATTCCTCCTAATAGTAATATTTTGTGTTATGATGAATATTGTGACGATCTCGAATCGATAGCTGACAATTTTCCAGATACGAACCTGTGATATGTTGTGGTGACCTTAATACACCAGGGGAGTTCTGGGATACAGATGACATTGAATGAAAATTTCAAAACCTCAAACAGTATTATCGGAAACCATTGCGTTATTGAATATCTATCAAGTAAATGAAATAAAGAATATTAATCAAGTTTTATTAGATTTGGTGTTCACATCAATCGAGAACATTGAAGTGGAGAACTGTGATTGTACACATAGATAAATAATACATTGTACATTAGTATCTTGTGATGACCAACATCCAGTGCTTTATTTTCTAGTCGATCTGAGCGATCGTAGTACAAATTCGGTACCTGCCTCGACCTATTTTGATTATAAAATGGCTAATTTTGATGGCATAATTAGTCATCTTGAAAATACTGATTGGTCTTCAATAATGAAGAACAATATTACTAATGGTCTTCAATAATGAAGAACAATATTACTAATAGTATTGATGATTTCTATGTAACACTACGTAATGTTAGAGATAAA
This sequence comes from Hippodamia convergens, assembly GCA_038502775.1. NCBI lineage: Eukaryota > Metazoa > Arthropoda > Insecta > Coleoptera > Coccinellidae > Hippodamia > Hippodamia convergens. The sequence goes on along the minus strand of JAVSIQ010000125.1, from coordinate 27,634 downwards.
TTTGTGCCAAAAAAATTGTAAGAAGCCACTAGTTTCCCTGTAGGTTTTCTGCAAATATGAAAAAATTAATATCCTCAAAAAAAGATGCTCATAAAAAATATAAAAATTCCAGAAAAGAAGGGGATTATATGGAATTCACTAATATCATTGAGTATTAATATAACTAGAGCAGCAACCCAGTTCAAGGAATTGAAGCTACTTTCAGATGAAGTTCCTTCTTTGCTTCATAGAGGCGCTTGTGTGTTTCAAGGAAAGCAAATTTCAGCCCCTAACATCTGGTGGTGGGTAGATGAACTATTAGGTTCGATTTCATACCCGAGCTGAACTCCATGCTGTTGGTAATCAGGACCGTCGTAGGATATTCAGTATAGTATCGCAATAAAGGTCGTCGTTTATGAATAGTCGTGAGAAAATTTTACCTAATCTATTTCAATTCAAATTCTCGATATATCCATTGAGTATTAATATATTATATATTTATACTCTGTTGTCAAAATAAATTAGTATATGTGAAACTGAATCTAAAGTGAGGAACACAAGAAATTTGTTATGTGACCTCACTCGATATTTGGTTGATCAAATTAATCGGAATATCGAAATATTCAAATCTAATATGAAGGACTAGGACTCAAACAAAAATAAAAATCCTGTCGAAGAAAAGAATAAGGTATATATCACAATAGGTATATCACATTCAATTTAGGTAACGTTGAGTAGCATATTTTCTGTAGTAATGTAGAATGTTAATCTTTATCCGGTGCTATATGAATAATGACATTTTCGGTAAATTTGGGAGGAGTTTGAATTCCTTCGAATATAAAAATACATAACTTCATCAAGGAGTGAAACAACTCAAACTTCTACAAAATTAGCGATCTTCTCACATCGAAATCATTATCTGACCTTTTTTTTAAACAATCCGTTGAATGCAGAACTTTCAAACTAAAACTGCTCTGTTTAGAGCAGAATATTTCTTTTGAATTTTTCCAAAAATTACAATTTTTTTTATTACAGTGTTAAGCTTGGTGAAAATTCAAAAAAAATTTCATCTTGTACAATGAGCTTCTTGGACTCACTTTTATCTATTTTTAAAAAAAAATTAGATTGAACTTCCGTGATTCTATGAGTTTTATACATTGTGCAACATATTTCTGAAAAATTCTTGAGGGTGTGCCATCAACAATTTTTCTTTCATTTCCTTTATTTTCAAAATTCCTAATGACAGATATTTCGATGAAATTTTATATTCTGATTACCTGGTAACATCCTATTAAAAAAATCAGGTGTACAATCACAAGAGAAATAAATATAAGTGCAGTTTTCGGGCAGATTTGAAAGAAAATGCTGCTTAACGAAAGCTGTCTTCATTCTTGAACTCGCATAGTATAGCATTGGGTAAGGGTGCTGGCATTCCGCCCTGCAGTTCATAAACATATACATCATAAAAGGGAATAATAAAACCCTCGGTAAAACCACAAGCTCTCTTGGAGCGTCTTCGGCTCGGTCTTCGGCTATCCGAACGTAATGAAGTTAGCCATTACATAAATGCACCTCTCATTAGTCAATATCAACACCACGAGAATGCGAGAAGCTATCATGTTTACTAGAATTTTCCGCTCTACAACTTTTGTTTGAAACTTTTTCCGATAAACCTTCTAGTTTCCGAGAAAACGTAACTTTTTCGAAATTTTCACGAAATTTCCAAGGTTCCTGAAAATTTGGGAACCTGCATTTTTGACCATGAGTTCCTACTCTAGTGACAATCATTATATCAAAAATGCAGCTCTTTCCGCAAAAAAGTGATTTCAGACCTTCGTCGACTAAAATTCGGAACCCGAATACTAAATACCTCGGCAAAACGTTTGTCATAAAATTGCTGGTTCGCTTTCCCTTGTATTTCATTGCCTGCCTGCCTTCAAGTTTCGTCGAGTCAAAAGAGGTAATATTTGTCGGATTTTAAGGAAGCACTCAACAAGATGTTGAACAAATTACCGTAGATCCTGAAATATTCTATTTCGATTTATAAAAGTAGGCGAATCGCAACATTCCCCAATATTATAAAAAACGTAATTTTAATAGTCGAAAAATACATGTAGGGTCGGTTTCAAAAAACTTTGACTGTGCGATTGAAAAAACCAAGTAACTCACTTGAAAAACAGGTAGAATTGGTGTTCCAATATTCTCCTTATCGCAAAGTTGACTTTATTGGGTCATAGAGCAATAAAATTATTCACTCTTCTGCAAGTTTTCTTCTTCATCAGGGCTAAACCTACGAGAATCTCGAGAGGGAATAGTCTGGAAATAGCTGCCTTCCCATCTATTACAATTTTGAACTGGTATGTTTTTGAGCATTTCACTAGTGTTCATTATATTCAGTTGAAAACTTTTCCTTTTGTCATGTGTCTTCACAATATTATATTCAAATAATCCAAAATCCAATCAACCGAAGAAAAAGCGGTGAAGACAGTACAAGATATGAGGGCCCGCAGAATTACAACCTATTAGCGCCGGGGCTGGCGCTTCAACCACGAAAATATAATGAACATTTCATCCACATCAATTTCATTCAAGAGGGAATCTAAGAAATTATCTTTTACGTTCAATCTTTAAATTCAATAGTATATTCTAAAAAAGGTTGCTGAATGAGCGCCTATTCCAACACGAATGTGAAATTCACAAAATTCAATGTTTCCAGCTGGAACTCCGATTTTTGCTCATAAATTTCTGACCATTGTCACAATTCTACTGATATTTTATCCTAACTCAGATATTATTACTGTGAGAAGGTATACAAGGTGGCCAAACAATCAAGTGGGTGGTTTCAAAATTACTGAGTGTTCAAAATAGATGCGGAGTCAGAGTCCGCTCGCCAGCCGCGAAAGGTTGAGGGTTTGTGGTTTGCAAAATTATCCATAAATATTTTTCATCATGGTAATTACGTGTTGTGTAGAATTGAAACTTTTAAAATACATTCATACAGAGAGTTTGTCAGAAACAGTGAACTAAACGAGTATAAGATTTCGTATTCTAAAAACTGAAACCTGAAAGAAAAAAAAAATCAATTTGTCTATTTCAGTATTACCGGTCACTGGCTTCACTTGAATTATTCGTAGTAGTTAAATCCTCAAACTAATAGTTTGAGGAACTCAAAACAATTAATGTAACTCAAAGTCTCTTTTCAAAAACAGAGCCTTCTTGAATATAAGTTCTCATGAGGTTTTCAAACTTCTATTTTCACATATAGAATATGTCTATCATTGATTGATCAATCACGAACAAGAATGAAAGCAATTCACTTTGTGAAAATTGATAATTTTTTTTCGGATATGTATATTAATTCAAACTTCAAATGGTATTACTTTAAAAATTAAATAAGTCTCAATTCCTTGATTTGTTTGGTACTTCTGACAAGCAATAGGGATACTTTCTTGATTTACTAGGTCCTGACAAACTCCTCTGCGTCCGTTCTTCGGCGTTCGTAACGAACCGCAACAAATCCGACCCTGCTTTTGTATCGTAGTACCCGAGGGTAGTAAATATTACTACAGATTGCTGTAAAGGAATAGCTACCAAAATGGGCATGACTGAGCAGCCAGATTGAAGTTCCTATTTCAGATGCTATGTACCGCCACTTGACGGGCAAAAAATTCGGCTTCAAATTGTATAAGGACGTTACCCCTCTAGTTATATTTATACTCAATGCTAATATATTAGATATCTCTGCAAAAAAGAAACTGAACAATTTTATAAAGACTATATTCAATCAGTAGAATCATCTCTTCGCGAAAATTCAAAGTATTTTTGGAAATATGTGAATGATTTGAAGTCAACAAAGAGTTTACCAGGAACACTATACTTAGGTTCAAAAACATCTAACGAGCCACAAGAACTGGTTGAAATGTTTTGATCTCACTTTTCTAAAGTATTTAAGCGGCCAATACAGAAAATGACCAACATACCACATTTTCAGTCGAGGAAGTTCTGGGAAGCTACAGGCTCTGCCTGAAAAGAATGATTCGGGACCTGATGAAATCGCGGCTATACTGTTGAAACGCTGCTGTATGAGTTTAGCAGCTCCTATTTGCGATCTGTTCAATCTATATCTATGATAGAGGGAATTTATTCAAAACAGTGGAAATCGGGATACCTAACAGCTGTCTTTAAAAGTGGGGATAGGGGTAATATAGAAAATTACCGACCTATTTGCAAATCCTCATACGCCTAAGATATTTGATAGTCTCCTTGTGAATAAATTAGCACCTGTTTTGAAAAATATTTTCATAAGTCAACCGCATGGTTTTATAGCCAAAAAATCCGTTACAACAAATTTGATAACGTATGTAGACATTATTACTGATGCTATGAAGAGCAAAGCTCAAGTAGACTCAGCGTATACTGATTTCGCAAAAGCCTACGATACAGTTGCCCACTGGTTACTATTAGAAAAACTTAAAAAACTTGGTATTGGCTCTCCACTCTCAGAGTGGTTAACTGATCGCATACAGGGTGGAAATCTGAGAGTTAAAATTTCAGATGTATTATTTATTTTTGATTGAATCGGGTGTTCCACAGGGATCACCATTGTCACCATTATTGTTTTTGTGTTTTATTTATGACATTGGACGAGTTATATCCAACATAGCTCGTTCCTCTTGTTCGCTGATGACTTGAAATTGTTTCGTATTATTACTTGTGAAAAGGACTGTAAACTTCTACAGGAAGACCTAAATAATGTATCTAAATGGTGTATTACGAATGAAATGCATTTCAACATCAATAAATGCCAAATCATGGGATTTTCCAGACTACAAACTCCAACCATTTATAATTATCACATAGATGGAATCCAATTGGAAACCGTTAAGACCAAAAAGGACCTGGAAAAATTGTTTGATCCGAGGTCACATTCCAACATGCACGTTCAATTTGTTGCTAATAAATAGTTGAAAATGTCAGGATTTATCAAAAGAAGTTTGAAGGATCTTAATGATATTCAAGCGATCAAAACAGTTTACACAACTCATGTAAGGAGTATAATGGAATATAGTACCGTGGTTTGTTCTCCATCATATCAGGTTCACATCCAGAAAATTGAAAGAGTGCAAAATAAGTTTTTAAAATGGATTGCTTATGAAACTAATGTTTCGCGGTGTAATATAGATTTATGAAGAAATGCGAAAAAGCTTAAATTTAAAACCTCTATTTGTTCGAAGAAGCAATGATGATTTAATGTTCATTTATAAGATGTTAAATTATTACACCGAGTGTGAGTATATTTTGAAGAGAATATGACTGAATGTGGGATCTACGACTGTGAGATACAGAGAAATATTCAACATCAGATTCTGTCCCACAAATTACACCTTCCATAACCAAATCGATAGGGCATTGAGAGAAGCCAATTCAAGGAATATAGATCTTTTCTCAGTCTCGATATTCTCCCTGAAAAGATATTTTGAAGAAAGTCAAGCCTGATTAGTTGGTACCCGGACTGATTCCGGATGATAATCAATGTGGTTTGTTTTCTTTTTGTTTTTTGCTCTTGATTTTTCTAATTAAGCATTATTGTTGTTCTTTTGAATTTTGTAAAGTGGCTGGTTCCATCTAAATAAATAAATAAATAAATATCGAAAATATTTTGAAAAGCTCAGATATAAAATTGAAATAAATCTTGGTATTATTATTTAGAATTGAGCGAAGGCAAAGCTTATAGCATCCCAGACAGTAAAATCTCACAATATAAATATGACCAAATAAATTTGAAAAGAAAACAAATGAATGAGCACCCTAAATACAACCTAGACACTCCTCTTGATAAATATTATGATCTTATATATTGGATTTTCGATCCCAAAGCTGATTCGACATGGATAATAGCAGGATGAAGAGAACCACCCAGAAGAAGATAAAATTCCTGAATATCGTGGAATTGAGCAGAATATCAGATGCAGCTATGACTTTTTCGCCAGCAGCAGACAAAACTATTACTTTGTTGCACTGAGGAAGCGGTTTTGTTGATTCTTATGAGCAGATGAGCACTTGGGGTCAGAAGAACAAGATAACTTCGACCAGATTCGCCTATTTAAGAACTGGCCCATTCAGAGAACATTGAAAATTTCAAGACTACTAAACTCGTAACTGTTTAAGAATGAGGGGATGGCCAGACAGAATTGAATAAGCTATTAATTCTTCATCCATAAGTTCAATCTTGTCTTTTAAGGCCATTTTATGCTGAAAATTAGCAACTTACAGACAAAATAATAAAGCTGTTATTAATGAAAACAAGCATGCAAGATTGATGTTTTATTTGCTTTATTTCATTATCCGACACATCCAGAACTTCAATTTAAAAAAAAAACTTCAAATATGATAAATGTAAAAAGACAATTTTATAACAGTAACAATTAAATTGATACAAATTACATGTTCATTGAAATTTTCTGATTATAACTTAATTGTTTAAATATTTGATCCTAAATTTAAGACTAGTTCTACTTCTCCTTGTTTAGTGCTTGAATAAATTCTTCCAGTTTTTCTTGAATTTGGCGTACTCGCTCTGAAGAAGAAATAGTTAATAATTATTGACTCAGGTCAATGACATTAAGCCTAGATGCAGACGAGCGTTAGTCGCCCCTAGAGCACGAACAATATAGTTTTATCAAAGGCAGAGGTCTTTTCAAACATCATAAGTTACCATTCTAGGATGAACATGGAAGCCATTGAGATTTATAAACATAAGGACATCCTGAACAGAAAAGATGAAACGCCATTGGTAAATGGCGTATAGTTGCCAGTCGTGGATAGGACCCGATTCAACCTCCAGAGTGGGAGCGACAAACCAATCGAAATCGTACAATTCAACTCAAGTCCTTATTCCTCCATCATCGGAGCTACAAGTATAAGTAACGACTCCGGATAAAACCCTGACAAAGTGCGGTCAGTAACTCAGCGGTCCAGTTATAATCTTAGATCAAGAATCCTACCGCAGATGTATTTTTTTAAGGATTTACATAACCCTGATCGGATCATTAGGATATACTTAATGCAATTCAAGAAGAGGTTGTATGATCTAATATTGAATTGTGAACCGTATTGTATTCAAAAATAGAGGAACTTTTGTAGAAACTATATATAAATAAAAGTAAACAGATTTGACTTGCTCCATGTTTTATGCTATGTGATTTTGTCTGATTTACTCTCCAAAAAGTAACATGTTTTGATGATTCAAAGATTTATTATTAATTCATTTTCAGACACCAATTGTTCAAACTGATCTGCTCCTGATAAATTATTGCTAGAATTTATGTAGGAGTATTTCAATTATTTGAATTCATTTCATTCAAAGACTTGGAGTGAAAAATCAAATGAGTTTCAGAAAATGTAGAATACCCCCAGAATGGATCACAATCGATACCCTCTTCAAGAGCATGCATCTCAGAATAAATCCATTTCCTGCTCTAGTGTGATTAAAGTTTTTATTTTATGCTATTGAATTTGAACCCTGTTTAGCTATATATCTGATATTCCAAATACATGAAATTACAAACTAAAGTGTTTTTCTCCACTATAACTTACTCAATTCTTCAGCTAATGTTACTCTCCTACCAATCAATAAGGTCTCTTTTTTATTGGAATCTTGACTATATTCTTCAAGAACTTCTTTAATTTCTTTATCTAGCCTCCTGGCTTCTCTATTTGTAATTTGTTGTCTCAGAGCGTTTGCAGTGACTTTAACCATTTGTTGAATTCTGTGGAACAGGACCACATCTCCACAATCAGATTCCATTTGTTGATGATAAAGGTAAAACGCTTTTTTGCAATCATAAGCTTTTCCTAGAGCTTGATGAAGAAAGTGTCTGCGATAAACAGGTCCCCATACCTCTCTGATGAAGTCATTATCTACTTCCACATTATTTCTACCAACATTGTTTTTTATTACAGTTAATTCATCATAGCTCAGATCTGGCGGATGCTTCTGCATTGAAAATTTAGATTTAAATTGTGAGGATAATCAAAAAGGGAGAAACAATATATAAAAAGCTATTATCATATTCAACCTTAATTTCTGAATAGAATTAAAAATAAGCTCAATAAAAATGTAACTACAACAATAGCAAAAAAAACCTACCTCATTTGTATATAATACTTTGTCTATTTCTGATTTTACTAAATCTCTCTTTGACTGAACTTCAGTTTGATATTTCCAATATAACCATCGCTCTTTAGTTGATGGTCCAATAAGTTCTCTCAAAATATTTTCGGTTTGTTTTAACTTTTCTTTAATGCTACTTTCCAAGAATTTAACGGCGGCATCCCAGTCTCTTTTATCTCCTATGGTTCTATCTTCTAATGTGTTCAACTGAATTATTCTCAACATTTCAGAAGCTTTGCTCTCCCATGTATGTCTAATCATAGCTTCATTTACTACAGCTTCTTTGAGTTTATCAAAAATATCATCATGATCTGGAGTATTTTTAGCTTTGTCGAAGAACTTCAAAAACTCAGACTCTAAAGTTTGCCAACCTGACTCCACAGATTCTAGTGGAAGACTTTGTTCAGCCCATTGCCTAAGTTTTATATCAACAGCTGTGTTGAAAGTTTCTGCAAAATATTTGATTGCATTAAAAAAATTTAATCAACTTGTTGCCTAGCGACATATTACCTGAACTTCCTGTTTGTGCAGCTGGTAAGTAAATATTCTCAAATACTTTATCTGACATATTGTGCCATATCCTAGATGTCAACACTTCCTCCCATTGCTTTGGACTAACCTGGGACAAATTCACAATTTCATCCAAGATTTCTGATCTAGCCTTTTCAAATAGTTCGTCTCTATCAAGTTCTCGTAATCTTGGAAAATTATTTTTCCATTCAGTTTCCAGATTGAAACGCCTTGCTTTGAAGGCGTCAGCTTGCTGTTCCACAGTTTCCTTAACCATCTTCCAGAAACAATCAGCAACAGCCAAACTTAAATTTCTTGTAGTAACTTGTGTTGATCTGATTACCCCATCTCTAATAAAAGAAAATTTATCATTGATTTCTCAAATGCGATACAAATGGTATGGTAAAATTACTCCAGATGAACTAAGCCTTAATCCTGGTTTTTCTGTAGATTCTGTAGATTTTAGAATACCGAACTGCTCTGCAACTGATTTGTACTTTACTGCATCAAGGTTATTTAATATTTTTGACTTCCCTGTGAGTGTTTTGTACGATTGTTTTGACTGGAGCAATTGCGTCTGGCACGCTTAAAAACCAAGTGTAGAATGATAGATGCTGTTTCCAACCGACATGTAACCATTTCTTACTTGTTTAGACAGAAAAATACTATTGATTGCATAATGAATATTTTCGCGTCTGAATTTCAGAGTAAAAAATTTCAAAATGCACGAATCGAAGCAGTGTCCAGATTACTGGAGTGTCCGGGCTAGCGACTGTTCGATCTATCGAAATTTTAGATTATGGGGTTTCTACTTCATCTCAAACATAAAATTCCATGAATTCAGTCTCATGTAAAAGATGAAATGATAGGTTGATCTTACTTGAACAGTTTGGAACTTGTGAAGAAGGTTTCCTCATAATCCTTGATAGTCTGGATTGAGTCATCTTTTCTGCCTCTACCAGTTACAACGGCAAAGTATCCCAAAGCTTTCATCGGAAACAGTTTTCCAGCCAAAATTTTCCTTATCTGAAAAATTTTATGAAAACCAATTGAAGATTTTTGTATTAATTCTTACTCTATCAGGATTAGCTAAATTTTCTTCGGCTAGATCAACTTTGGTTAACACAAAAATAGTCCTTTTACCACTAGGATCACAAGAAGCTACCAAGTCTGTAACATTACTTCTTTCAGCATCAACAGAACCATCCTGAAATTAGAACTTGAATGAACCCTTGAAAACTATTGGAATATCATTATACCTGTATACATAATATAATAGCATTTGGGTTATTCATGTAAGCTTGAGTCATTTGCTTTATACAGTCCCTAGTATCTGAAGCCATATCTGTGGTCTGGGTCTAAATTGGAAGAAACACAACAGTTTTTTTTGCTTCATATATAAATTATTGCAACAAAAGATGAATATAAGAACTTACTGAAATTATACCCGGTAAATCTACTAACACCATTCTTTGTATTCCAGGACCTACAAAAGAAACACTTTTAAATGAGGAAATTGCAAACTCTCTATTTGATTCAAAGACGAAACGTTTAAATTCATGAAATTAAAATGACGTTCATATACATAACAACTTTAAATTAGATGAACTGCATTTAAGATACTACCTTTTACAGTCATAGAGATCACTTCGTTGGAGACAGTTTTACCGCCACGAACACTATTCCTCATTCTTAATTCAACTTCATGTCTTAATTCTGCCAGATCTTTTTCTTTTGTTAAATCAAATTCTCTGTTGAGTCTCTGAACTGAGCCACATGATATGGACCTTCCGACAAAGTTACTTTCACTGGAGCCCTGTTGATAGAAAAATGTTTGAAGCCATAAAAGAAATAAAACAAATTGCAAGTAAAAAGCACTGATAGTTGAATGAAATTTGTACTGTTAATTAGTGAATTACTTCAATATGTAAAAAAATGCCTTTCACTATAATGAAATTATGGAAAATCTTGTACTTTCAGCATGCAAGACATAGAGAACCAAATTGCCCACGTGCGAACAATGCCATATGTGAACTTTGTTGCCAGATTGTGTAGTAGCCAAACGTTGAAAAATGGATGAAGACTTGAAGTGGTAGCAGCGCCACCTGAACAGATTTTTGAGATAGTGAAGAGTACAAAGGATATTAACCTTCCGGAGCTGGAGCTCATATCTGGGACATGAGTGGCGCGCGGAGTGAGAGTCCACATGTTTTTTTCTAATATTTGTTGAATATTAGATGGATTTAACCACGAAAATGTAATGAACATTTCATCCACATCAATTTAATTCATAAGGGAAACAAGTAAATTATCGTTCACATAAAAAAATTAATAATATAATAACAATAATAATAAAGGTCTCTTTTTAACAATCGATTAATATAATAATTTAAACTTAAAGTCAAATGAAATACTTTCGAATTTGTATTATAATACATGAAATCAAAATTTTCAGGTCTAAAACAAACTATCACTCAAAAATCTGTTATATACAGGTCTGGAATGACTCTACATGGAACCATAGGCATTTCAATGTTAAATTCTAATGTGCTACGAGTCTAGTAAAACAGTGGAGTAATCAAACCCCATTGCGATTCGATAACAAATAAGGTACTGGACTATTGGAATCTCTGCCTCGAGTTGTAAGTACCGTCCGAGTGTCGGCTCGATTCGGCGCATTCGGAAATTCTCAATGACGGCGAGCCGTATCAAGCATATCAAGTCGACGAAGGTGCGAAGATCCAACGCTCAACTCAGGTCTGGGATACACTTTCAATACAAGTCCGCCACTCCTGCAGAGATTTGTCCAGTCCCTTATTTGCAATTGCAATTGTTTTCCAATAGTTTTCTTATTCCATCGAGGGTACACGGAAATACAATTTTTATCGTTTTAATACCGTCCATGTAGGATTGCACCCTTACTCATTATTTCTGCTGGATCAATGATTTGTGAGCCACTGAACGATCTGGACTCAACTATTTGTTCAATTTCAATTTTCAAGAAAACTCTCACTACACAACATCTTTCAGACCCTTTGAAAATTAGATGTACAATAATGAGAGTCCAAGTTGGTTCATTGGCCTTATCCATCAATTTGAATTTCAGCAATTATGTATTATGGAACCACCACAAAGTCACATACCGAAAGTACAAGATTACCTATTGTGATATTTTCATATCAAGAATCAGAGGATATTTGTGAGTAAGATGCATTAGGATACAGAAATTTAAATCTGAATGCCCAAAATATACCTAGTCATCATCTCCCCAGCACCCCTAGGGAATATTCTGGCTTGGGCAATCATTTCTAAAACTGATGTTTTTCCACTACTTTGATCTCCTACTACAACCACCCTTGGCAACTGATCTTGAGTATTATATCCACTATCAAAATCTGCTAACTCGTCAAGTACTTCACTGTACATATCAATAAGACTCCTCTTCACTTTTCTTAATAGTGGCTTTTTTACCTTGTCGCAATAAAAGGTTCTGTTTACGTAATTCTTTATTTTCCTTTTCCAATTTTTCAAGCTCTTTTTGATATTTTATTTGTGTGAGCATCATTTCATCTTGCAAATTATTGAGTCTCTCTTGTTCAGATTTTTTCGACTTGTCATCTTGCGCGAACGGTTTTGCATATACAGTGGTTTTATCTTTAATTTCTTTCTTAACGTCTGTAAATCATTTGTAAATAAGAATATGAAAATGATTGACATCAATATGCATCATACCCGAGTACAATCTCTCTATAATCTGCAAAAGATTCTGGTGACTGCCTAAGGAAAAAATAAAACAAAATCAATATAATCATTTAATCAGAATGAGAATGGTGGAAAAAATTTTGGTGAAACTTTAATGTTTTACTGTTCGAATAATAGATAAAAATTGAGAAAGAATGTACTCAGAGATGCCTTGCTTCATTTTACCTTGAATATTTTGATGAAGTTGCTTCACTTTGTTCTGCTGCTTGAATAGCATCTTCCAACCTTTGATCGAACCAATTCCTAAATTCTTGGTATTTCGCTTCTGTCAAAGCTTTTAATCTTGGATCTATAACATTGATTAAAAATATGAAAATACTGACAAAACGCCCAATAGCCCTATGACATACATATAGCATCATCCTTCCACTGAAATTTATATAGCTGTACATTCCTCCTTTTATGAGCATGTGTTTATATTGTCAGTCTAATTCGTTAGTCTGTCAAATCCATTCTAAAACAATGGACTTAGCAGGTTAACGAATTAGGCCGACTTTTGTTTTTATTTAGAAGTTAGAAATGATTTGAAGATGAGTTTTTGAATTCAATTGAAAAAAAAAAAGGTTTCAAGAAACTTTGTTTTAGGCTTTAACATTTATAAAAAATAAATAAAACCATTTGCATATTCTTCAGTTTCAGTTAATGCATTTGTAATCAGAATTCACTCATGTTGTCCAGGATAATCATGACATCTACTATTATTTCAAATATCACATGTAATTTGCATTACTTTTAATACCAAACAGTAAAATACTTTTCTCATACACATTTATTATTCATACATCAAATTTAATGTAATATTGGCCACCGGCAATGGATGGATAGAATATTTTATAATGAAAGTGCCATTTTCTTGAAAGACCTCATGTAATAGATTCTCATGAGGTAGCAGAGTGTGTATTAAAATATGAACTACTGAATAACTCTGCTCACTATTCAAGTTGTAATGAAATGTTTTTTGTCAACATTTTATGATGTATATCATAATTATAAGACTACAAGCCCTCCTAAATTATCTAGGAGAATCTGGAAATGATACTGGTTTTTCTAGAAATTTATTGCATATGCTGCAACAAATTATGAAGCTGTTAGTGTTCTTTATCAAATCCCTGTCCTGACTTAAAAAAAATGGGTTACGTTTATTCTTTCCATTTCTGTCTCTAATGCTCCTTGTGAGTTTGTATACAGATTAAACAACAGAAAAAAAAACATATATGAGAATTTCTTTAGTAAAAAGAGAATTACGAGTACTGAAAAAACTGTCAAATATATGCAACTCTTAACTAGAATAATTATTTAGAAACTAATGATTGAGATTTTTTTTCAATTCGTCCCCCAAACCGAATTTCATAAAATTCACCAGAGTTGGTCCTTTCGGAGAGTTGAACGCCCTGGCTATATTTGTATTTTAAAAGCAATTACTTACACTAACCAATTTCAATATTATTCTTGATATTATCTTTGATATCTACCAAAGATCCTCTCCATTCCTGCCATTTGTTGTTATCTGGTAAAACATCGTTCAACCATTTCAAATCTGGCAAACCATCTCGCCATTCTTGGTATTTCTGAAAACAATCAAGTAGTACAGATTTAAGGAGTAAATTATAATATTCTTTTAAATTACTTGATTAACAGCACTGCCTCCAGCAACAGCTCCACCGAGCAATAAATATCTGATTTTCAAGACACCTCTCAGTGCTCTTGCAACAAACATTCCATATTCTCTCCTTTGATTTTTGGAATATAAGATAGATCGTGGAATGCTTCTTTCCAAAACTCTAGCAGTCCAAAGTAAGCAAATCCTATTATTGTTAACATTATGTTGTCCATATTTGCGAAAGTTATTTGAACATGAACTTACAACCACACGGCTGAAAAATTTTAAAAAGTTGTCTTATAAGAGATTTAACCTTACCTATTCACACTCACTGGAATTTACCCCTTATTAAATGTTCCATCAATTACGCTCTCCAAAATCTTATTAATTATATCTGTGTACTATGTTCTATATTACATTACGAACATTTCCAAAATCTGCATCGCGAATGAAATTTTCCTATAAGACAGAAATTACCCAAAAGACCGAAAGCCGACAGTACTTTGACATTTGACTTGACAATTTTGACATTTTCTTTTTTCTAGGTTAGATCACAGAATATCTATCCTTACCCAGAAGCGACAGCTCACGTATTTTTAGGGGTCAATTTTCAATGACCTTGAGTAACCACTTCCACAAACACTAGCCAAACAAAAGTGTGCAAGTGTGCACTGAGCTCTGAGTTATACACTGCAAACAAAAAACAATTCTTCGCTTAATTTCAAAACGTTGTTATTTTCTTAAAGATTCTTGAATGGAATGAAGGTTTAGAGTAATACCAAAATATATTTTGATATAATATTACCATTTATGGTTCATTTGAACTTTTCTAATTTATATTTCGGTTGGATAGAATATTGATGTGTTAGATGAACATTGAAAATTTCAAGTAGTTTTATGACTACATGATTTCTTGTTTGACGATTGTTCATCATATTTTTGCAATGTAATCGACAGTGTGCTTTTAACGATTCAATTTTCCCTATACTTTTAATTTCAAAACGTGTCTATGCATCTAATTAATTAAAAGAAATATCTAATTGAAAGGTTCAATATCATGACCTGATATTTATGAGATTGGAGAATAGATATTTCTCTCCTTTCGGTATTTCGGAAGATCTATCTTCAAATATATATTCAAGAAGTTCATTGATTTGAAAAAGGCTTTTGATACAGTGGACACAGAGATAATGATGAATAAGTTAGAAAAAATGGGATTTAGGGGAGTATGGTACAACTTGTTGAAATCACACTTGAGTGATCGAAGACATTGCAAAGTGATATGGAGAATGTCAATACTGGTGTATCTCAGGGATCGGTCCTTGGACCATTACTGTACCTATTATATGTTCAAATTTCTGAATCTGAAATGTCATTACTTTATGTATTCAGATGACACAGCGCTTGTATTCTCTGGCCCAGGCTCAAGAGTTTGTGAACAGAATATAAATGATGATTTGGCAAAGTATTTCAAGTGGCTGTACACTAACATAAATATCGATAAGACTGTATATATGACAATCAAACAAAATACCCAAAATGTGAGTGATATTATAGAATAAGCCTGAATGGTAGCTGAAAGAGGTTACTGAGTATAAGTATTTGGGACTTGTCATCTAGTATAATCTTACCTGGAATAATCATATTGAAAATATAATGAATAAAATTACCCCCAATGGTAGGTGCAATAAGAAGATGTTCCCGAGAACTCAATGATAACACTAGAAAACTACCCTATCACAGCTTTATAAAACCACATCTATTATACCTAGTTTCCTGCTGGGCTGCAGCTACAGGATATCTCATACAAAAACTTCAATGGATGCAGAATAAAATTGTCAGGACAATATTTATATCAGAACCCCTAACTCACACCAACGGAACAATTATAAAAGGAACTAAAGTTATGAATATTAAGAACATTATATTTTTTGAACAAGTCAAACTTATATACAATATAGGAAGTAAAAAACTAAAATCGAATACAAAACTAACAAAAAATAGAAATTTCCATTGATATGAAGCAGGAAAAAAAAGTACCTCAGAAGAAACTCGGCAAGAAAAACAAAATGTTTACATTCACCTATCCGGCAGCATTCATTCTATAATCAAGTCCCTGTTGAAGTTGTAAAAGTTGATACTACCAAAAAATGTGCCCTAACCTCTGTCATTTCCTCAGTGAGATTTAGCTTTTGTTTGTAATATATGGTTTTATTTAATATTACAAATTTATTTTTAGTTGAACAGGCTAAATTATAGTATTTTGTAGGCCCTGGTGGCAGTTTTTTATAATATGTTTTTAGGTCAACAATAAATGTCCGAAATTAAATTGAAAAATCGGTAGATTTAACGAAAAATCGGTAGATAAAACGAAAATCGTAGATCTAACGAAAAATCGCTAGGTTCGGCAACACTGCAATATAAGAAGGAATGAAGCTGAATTTGACAGATATACCACCAGATCTGGGACATGCGCACGTAATTTTGTCCCCAATAAATTTGTTCGAGCTGTCGCTTCTGGGTAAGGATAGATATTCTGTGGTTAGATAGAAACCATAGAGAAGATTACTCCGCAACACAGAATACTACCTAAAAAAAAAAGGTTCATTCGGGTTGCAACGCTAGATCTGCTTTTGTACTAGGGTGAAAGTATATCTATTTATATATATATATATATATACATACAGGAGGTTTCAAAAAATGATCCCGTTTCTACGATAGATATAAAACTGAACAAAAATTGGGGTTTGTTCAATACAAAATTTCTGGCTAATTTCGTTATTATTAAGAGCAACAAAAACTGTAGCAGTATTCTTACTGTTCGAAACGTCATACTCAGAAAAACAGAAATCTATCAGATTATCAGTGATGGTTTTACTCTGTTATCTTTGATGGTTTCTATTCTACTGTTTCTAGATAAAATGAAAATATAGGATAAACAATTTTGGAAATGGATGGAATTATCAGTCTTCATGATAATGTATTAGAAGTCCTTTTTTCTTTTCTATCCTTACACGATCTTCGAAATTGTTCTTTAGTTTGTAAGAGATGGTATGAATTTTTGAATGATGAAAATAATGATGTATGGAGGTTACACTGCATAAGAAACTTGCTGAAGAAGAAGCCTTAAAATCAGATTTATTATCTTCTGTACCTACTTACAAAGCGAAACTGCGTGCTTTTTATCATGCATGGAATCCAAATGATTGTTCTAGAAATATTTACATTAAGCCAAATGGGTTCACATTACATCGGAATCCTGTAGCTCAAAGTACAGATGCTGCAAGAGGTGAGTTTTCAATCCATTTTTTGTTGGTAATTTTGATGATGAATATTTAAAATTTTTATTTAATTTTAGGTAAAATAGGTTTCAGACATGGTAGGCATGCATGGGAAGTTATTTGGGAAGGGCCCTGGGGACAGTTGCTGTTATAGGAATAGCAACCAAGGACTCCCAACTACAATGTCATGGCTATGTGGCATTGTTGGGGGCTGATGATCAAAGTTGGGGTTGGAATCTGGTAGATAATCATCTTTTACATAACGGTGATGCTCAGGGAAATTATCCATTATTAAATAATGCCCCTAAATATCAGGTTGGAGAAAGAATCAGAGTTATTTTAGACTGTGATGACAACACATTATCCTTTGAAAAAAATTATGAATTTCTAGGAGTTGCATTTAGAGGTAGGTACAGATTGAAAGTTAATTGCAATAACCACCAAATAAACATTAAATATTCTAATTAATAAAAAAAGCTGAAAAAAAAAGGAAAACATCAACTTCAAATAATACAGTTTTTTTTTAAATGGTAGTAAGTTCCTCAGTGGTAGACACTACTTTTATCATGATAAAAATGCAATCATTTTCTTTATGTGGGCTCCACAAGCAGGGGCATATATATGTGCCAGTGAAGTTACTTGTTGGCTTTGGATTATTGTTATTTTCCAGGAGACTTTTAAATATTTAGGGTTTGCCATTCATTCAGGTCGTCTTATAAAGTGTATAAAGTAGGTATACAAAATTGCAAACTAAAAAACATCAGGCGGACTGGAACAGATGAAATCAGATTTTGTCACTGAGATTGGAGATAGACGAGAGACTGGCAAAATCAGGATGATTTCATCTTCAGTCCGCTTGATGAAAGTTATATGAGCTTATCAATTGAAGAAAATATTCATCTCGATGTTTAATAATTTCAACTTATCTATATTTCAAAAATGTTTTCTGTATTGGAAAAGACAAAAATTGTTCTTTTGTCCTAGAATTTTCTTCCTCATACTGCATCCTATTTGTGCATCTCTCTCAAAAAAATATTAAAGTTATATGGTTATGCTGGATCTCACCATCATGTGACTCATTTTTCACCTGAATGTTTTCATTTCAGGGTTGCCAGATAAAAAACTTTACCCGACAGTATCTGCAGTATATGGTAATACAGAAGTATCTATGTGTACTTAGGGCCTCCTTTAGATGGCTAACATTGCTTTCCTTTGAGTGGAATGCTCGGAATCAAAAAAGCTGTTTAGAGAGAAACATGTCTGATACAAGATGGAATAAAAGGTCAGTTAGGTTTGCCCATGTGATATTAAAGAAATAATGCTCTTCTCTTGAAGACATGTGGAAATGTTCATAGTGAGGATTTTTCAGTAAGTAATGAGTAAAATAATTCATGTACAATGAAGTATTTGGCAGTTTTTCAATGAGGGTGAATTTCAAACAAGTGTATCATATAGTTTTCCACCTCTTTCATATAAATGAGGAAAACAAATACCTGCAACTCTCCAAAAATACTATACAACCTGAAAAGAAATTTATACCAAATATTTTATATGATTTGATCAATTACTTTTCCTCATTTCGGGATTAAGTTAGAAATACTCCTTCTTGCTTAGTATGAATTCATAAATTTTGATGTAATGTGGAAAATAAGTAGGAAGTCATTTCATATGTAACGGAGAATGATTTTAGTCCAGAAGTAATATAAAAGTACATATATCTAACTTCCTCTCTCAGCAATTAAATTCCTATGATTTTTATAGATACAGTAGAACCCAGTTATCCAGCATAATGAATAGGAAACGGTTTCTAGACAATCAAAAGACTGAAAATTAAAATCCCTAAAAAATTTATGATATCTAGAATCAAAATAGTTGGTAAGCAATATTAAACATTATGAAAATAGTTTAACGACGTTCATAATCCGTCGAAGAAAATGTCTAATAATTTGGACTAGTGAAAATCTAGATCATAAAGTAAACTGCAGGAAACGTGCTGCCATCGAACCAACGTAGCAATAGACTAGTTTCTGGGTTGTTACCCCGTCATCAGTACTGCTTAACGTCTTCGTCGATGAAAACCAAAATGAGCCGCAGACCTAAATTCAATGCTGTTAGGCACTTTCCAGACATGAAAAAAGAAAAGTGTCATCTAGCGGAGAAACTCCTAGGAGTGAGGTGCAGATGACACTTTTCTTTTTCATATTTGGAAAGTGCCTAACAGCATTGAATTTAGGTCTGCGGCTCATTTTGGTTGTCATCGACGAAGACGTTAAGCAGTACTGATGACGGGTAACAACCCAGAAACTAGTCTATTGCTACATTGGTTCGATGGCAGCACGTTTCCTGCGGTTTACTTTATGATCTAGATTTTCACTAGTCCAAATTATTAGACATTAAACATTATGTATTGATTTAACACAAGAAATATTCAACATTTCGCCAGTATACTTATAGTTTTGGACTTATGATTCATACAATAATAAATAGTTTTTTTATCGAAAAGATTTGAATGAAATTGTTCATTATTCCTCACTCAACATTATTACAGACATTCCTCATTTCTGGACATATTTTATATTTAAAATAGAAATTCGGTTATTCTTCAACATCATTAAATGGTAACATTTTCGAAATTTGCCAAACTTATTATTCATTCAAATGTTTTGGAGTTTATGTTATGTTTTGTTGAATCACAATTTTTGTTAAGTCGCATATAGAGCATTTTTAGGATATTTCCGGGATTTCTTCAAAGCTCGGTTATTTTTATATCACATACATGTTCTAACAAGAAGATTATTCTATTGTATCTTGGATAATCGTGAAAACTGATTAAAAATATTTTCGACTGGCAGAGGTTACGACGACTAGCAGATAATGGCATGGATAATAGGAGTTCCACTGTACATTTTAATTTTCAGTTTGATTTACACTTTTTTTTTTTTGCAAAGTGTTGGTTGGGATTTTACTGCCAAATGTTCTACCATAAGCATCTTGTTTTTATACAGCAGCACTAATAAACTGATATGTTAAACTACTGACGTACATTTTGTGTTTCTGATTTTATTTTTGTAGAATGTGATTCTAGAATATTTCATTGTATAATGATTAGATAACATCTTCCTAAGAAATTTTGCTCTCTATGTTTGATAATATTTAGAGGTGATTATAAATGGGAGATTTCTCATTTTTTTTGGTATATCTGTAGAAAAAGTATTGAAGTAGCAGAAAATGTTCCTCTCGTATGATTTGTGACTTGATGATTCAGAGAAGAACGTCGAAAATAACTATCATTCCATATTTGTCCAACAATAGGAGTCAAAGTATGTTGGCAGCGCCACCTACATCAATATCAAGGTTTTTTTTTTAGGTTGCATGATTTCAATGCTGTAATTGATGAAAAGAGAAAAAAATATTGTAATGTCGTTTGTTGTTCAAGAACTCCATGAGAATCCAGAGCTAAATTTTTACAGTTTGCTGAAGCAATGGAGGCTAAAATCAAAAAGGATAGTAATGCAATATTCGGTCCTCTTCGAGTCCAAATGATCTTCTAACAGAGTCAATTATTGACTATTGCACATAATGCGTATATGATATCATGAGAATGATCTGTCTGATAACTCTTTCTATTTATTAATCAATTTCGGTGGTTATTATTGTGAACTTAATTCAAAATATTTAGTCGGACTGATAACTTCTAACAGCCGGTATTATAAACCTTTCAACAGAGAATTGAGACTCAACCTCAGCTTGAAGGCCAGTTTTGGCATCGCTATTGCTACTTATCAGTAAGAGTAGCGGTCGGGAACGTGTTGAACGTTCGCTGACAACTCCTTTTATTTGTGCCAATTGTTAGTTTACAGAGAAAGGAGAAACATTCTCATCCTCAAGTCTAAACCGAATCATTTTTCTTTAAGGTTTAAACAACTATCTGTCTGGTATTCATACCATTCCACTCAGTTTCAGTACCTGTATCTAGCACAAATTAAAAGCGCTACAAAAATGGCGCCACTACAGAACATATTGAGTTTGTAGCGCATGGTGGCGAATATATCCGTCGGAGCAAGTTTCTTGAGTTGCTTTGACTCCCTCTGTGCTTAATCGTACAATGGTATATCTGTGCTTTTATCTACTTATTGAAAATAATATTTATTTTTATTCCTTGATATCCGTTTGTGAGATGAAAGACCATGTAGAAATTCTAATCATCTTGTAGTTCTATAAAATGTAAAAGTTAAACAGAAAAACTGTCAAATAGTTCATGAGCTTCCAGAGATACATTGTGTTCTCTGAAATTTGTCCATAAAATTCTGTTGCATTTTCCTGATAAAATAAGGAGTTCTTTCCAATGGAAAAACAAATGAAGATATAGTTTCAGTTATATATGAAACATACGAAAATGCAACGAGATTATATGTGAAATGACTGTTTTCCCCCCTAAAGTCTTTTTTTATGCTTGAGCTCTGAGCTTCTCAAAATATTTTCTTCTCTAGTAACAGTGTAAATATTTTTCAGACTTCATCATGAAATTTGAGGTTATATTATTTCGATCCAACAGAATGTATTCTGCTGATTAATATTATTAGTTTATGTCACTTTTCATATTTTTACCACTTCCTTACGCTAATTTCGCACACACCGGTTTTTGGACGGCTGATTTTTTCCCGGTCGTCCAAATTGTACGCTGATTGGTGAATGGGACTTTGCACACACGCCGACCGCTTACCGGCCCAATCAGCGTGCAGCTTGAACCACCGGCATAAAACCGATCGTCCAAAAAATCATTGACATTGAATGAAGTTTCCTGTAGATGGAACCTTGATGAAAAAATATGAAGATTTTGTGAATATACTGATACATCAGTATTATACAATATTGGAAAATGTGTGTGAAGTATCAAATTAAAAACATACCAAAGTAAGGAGCATTTCAGAAGATCAAATTTTTTTGTTTGCATTTAGATAATTCTGCTTTCATCTAAACTGTCCTTGATTTCTTATGTCTTGTATGCCCGTAATGTATTAAACTCAATTGAGACTTGAACTGGTATTATGTATTAGTATTAAGGTGCATACAGGCATCAACGATATTGTTTATGTTTTGATATTTTCATGATGAGGAGTTTGGACATCAAGCAGAATATTAATTAGCTGTTCCAATTGTTGATTTAATTTTTGAAATCTCATTTGGCTGTTTCTCATGATAATAGTTATTTCTTTCAGTTATTTAAGGTTTGTTCCAAGTCAAGAAATTACCGTAAAATGTATCGTCAGAATGAATGATTTTAATTTATTGCGCAGCGCAGTGAATGAAAATCATTTACGGCCGTTTTCAATAGCCGGGTGTCAATTCTCGAGATCACTCGTTCGATGAGCGTATACGTTCATTTGGAACGAATGATAAACTTGGCAACATGTTGCTTAGATTAATCTGCTGGGCTAAATGAAAAAAGTAAACCTGTTGCGTGAGGAGTCGAAGACGTTGGAGCGATGATTTTGAACGAATAGTTCATAGAGTCGTTCCCCGAGACTTGCAATTTTCCAGAAATCGACGCTCATAGTGTCACGACAGTATACGTTCATCGAACGAGTGATCCGAGAATTTTGACTCCACAATCCCTGACACTATAAGCGTTCTTTCAAAATCATCGCTCAAACTCGTTGAGCGTATGAAATTGAAGCATATTTTGAAGTTTCTGTTGTTTTATTCAGGTAATTTATCGAGCATTGTGAATCATTCAAAAATTAATTTGGATAATCTTGTGTTACGGAATATGAATAATATGAAGCCCCAATGTTTGTGTGAGAAGGTCGCGAAAGGCACTAATATGACAAATTCAGACGAAATCTATTTGATAAAAAACAATTTCATAAATTTTGATATTTTCACACATGAAGAAGAGACACATTTACCTAATATCTGATAAAATATTAAGTCCTTCAGTCAATAATAAATTCCAGTTACATTCTGTATGCATTTACCAAAAAAATAAAAGTATACATATAGAAGTTGCGTAATATCTTATGAAATAATTCATTTGAAACTATATTTTTTTGAATTGGTATTTTGTGTCTTATCAGTTTTGGGTCTAGATTAAATGTCATGTCAACTCTGGAAAAAATTTCACACAAATATATGCAGCAAAGATCCATTTTATATACCACTCCACTATTCCTTTTTCGATAGATCTGCTATTCACAATGAAATTATGTTTGATTGAAACAGAACCAAAACTGAAGATTCTAATTTGACGTATTGTCCAAGTACAAATTCAACCATGAAACATGAAAGAATTATTAGAAGCATATATCGAATAATATCAAAATTTCACTATTATTAGGATGTGTATGATGAAAACAAATATTGTTCGATGAACTTTGACATGATGCCAAGTTTATCATCCGTTCGAAATGAAAGTATACGCTCATCAAACGAATCCACTGAAACGGTTGATAGATAGCTAGTACGCATGATATTAACGAAATGTTTCAATGCTCACTGTCCTAGCTACCGACCGTTTCGATGGATAGATCGGATATTGAAAACGGCCGTTAATGCTCCGAATTCTGATGATACATTTGTACAGTAACTTCTTGAGTTGGAATAAACCTATAGTATTTAATTTAGTGATATCTATTGTCTCTTCTCAAAAGTATCATAGATATTGCAAAACAGGCTGAGAAACATGTTATTCTGATACTGAAAATATTTTAGCTCGTTAAATTTATATCTAGATTGAATTTTTTATAGTAGACAAGTGTCTTAGTAACTTTTTTGTTTACTATTACTGCTCAGTTCACAAGTAAACTCTATATGTAATGAATGAAATATTTCCTATTCTACATAAATAAAAAAATTCCCAAATCACTTATTCTTAACACAATATGCACTCATATTTCATTTGTCCTATTCAGTAATATTTTAAATTTCTTCATGAAATTCTGCCAGATGTACTTGTTCTAATGGTTCAAACACACATTGATAATATTTCAATATTCTGTAATACACCAAACTTTATTTTCATAGCACCTTTTATTTGCAAAATGTTGAAATCTTGAGAAATTAAGATGATTTTTTTCTTGGTCTGGGATATTATATTGTATATTGCATAATTTCTTAGACTTGGTTTTTAGTTATCTCTGCTATGCATGCATTATAAACATGCTGCATTACATAAACTCTGCCTGTTTCTTCTGTTCTTCTTTAGTTCATTCACCACATAGTATGTGGGATTTCTGTTGGGAAACATTTCATTCTTCTCATTATATGAGATATTACTGCAAATTTTATACTATAAACAAAGTTCCATCGTTGAAAACTTAAGTTACCTGTCCATTGAGAAAACTTTACAATTGTATATAACTTTCCATAATTATTGAATTGAAATGAGCATATAATGTAAAGAGTTTCTTATTTGATGGAATTCAGCACCAAATTGGTTGGGCACTCTTTTTCATTAAATTGGATTTCTTAATGTAGGCTATAATGCTAAAGATTGCATACTTTTCCTGTTGATTCACAGGGGACTATGAAATCTCAGCAACAAATTGTATGTACTACTGTTCATCGTATTTTATTTAATATAATTTTTTATACAACGACATTGTATGATAAGCGGTTTCCAATATTCGTATTGTTTTACTTTATCAAAACTCGCATATTCTTTCATAATTCGGTTACATCCTGGTTGTTAATATTGAATTTTTAATGGAACAAGTATTCTATGAACTGAATATGAGTTAATTATTTACTTTTGTGATTTGATTGATGCTGTGATAATTTATTTTTTGTTGGATTTCTTGCTTTTATGTATAATACCGTAAATAATCAAATATCGCAAATAAAATTCAACATATGTAATAGGTTATACCATGAGTTCAAATGTTATATATGTTGCTTAAGTTTTATTTATTTTTTTAAATCAATTATTTTATACTTTCTAACCGAATTTCAAGAGACTTTATGGCAATTAATTTAAATTTGTACCTTATTTCTACCTCTAGGTGAATTATACCCTAAACTGAAGTATCAATACCACTATTGAGTATTTGTTACTGTTGCTTCAATTTATTCTTGTAAATATACACAATACCATGTAATTTTGTTATTTTCTTCTCGAAATATTTTTTCAAAAAGATCTAAAATATTCATTCCTCTTCTTTCATTTTCCGATCCTGAAAAATTGTACCAACTAAATGACTTTGGAATTAGAAGAATTACGTCCAGCAGGAGAACCTTGGTGAATTACATTTTTGGCAGCAGAAATGTCCAAATTTGAAGAATGCTATGATAACGATTAAACGTTTTAGTTTTCGTCAATGTTATAACTCTTGATTTTACAAGAGAGAATCAACATGGAAAAATGATTTGATGTTTCGATAGCACTTTTTTACCTAAATTCGAATTGTACAATGAATAAAAATTCTAACTGAAATTGCTCTCACATGTTTTTATCTACATATGTACAAAAAACAATCGCGGAGAATTTTATACAGGTGTTCCTTAAATATACAAAAATCTTCCCCAAATTCATGAAACATGAAAAAAAATATATTAAATTACTAAGTAATATTCTTGATCTACAAATATTTGTTTCTCATACTAAAGAATTATCACAAAAAAATTAATATGTGTTTACAATAATAATTATGGTTATCCAAACCTATCAGGTATTTTTTCTGATACGTTTTGGTCTGATGTCACTAGAAGTCGATTCTTGGGATACTGTATTTGAAATTGTTCCTTCAACCATATTCGAAACTGGCAAAGAAAATTTGTGAAACCTTTTTATTTGATCTAAATGACGTGTAGTCATCCATCCGCCGTTTTGAACCTTTACATTATACTTTTTTACCGCATTTACCTAATATTGTCCCTGGTTCCCAGAATTCCTTGTTAGCTTGATAAATCTTTATCAAAACACTATCGTTCACTTCGAAGAATTCTGCTCTTTTCCCGCGAAAATATGATTTTTGCTTATCTTGACTTTTCCGAACGAATATTTCGTACATTTTCATTATCCGGTAATAATGAACTAAAACGTGTCCAAATCTTATCCTAAATAACATTTACGAAGGAGTTTACGTCAGTTGTGAAATGTACCGAGTTCCTAAAGTCGAACAAAAAATTTGTAAGTAAAAAATTGATATATTGCCTCGTGGTGTCAAATAAGCACTTCTTCAAACCATTTTTTATTATTTTCACTCCCGCTTCCGGCTCGCCCGTTAAATGTTCATATCATTCGCTTTCAGAAACTTTTGAAACTCATGAGACACGAACTGCATTCCCTGATCTGACACTATCATTTCAGTAAGTCGGAATCTTGAAAAATTCTCCCTTAAAACTCTAATGGTTGCTTGAGAAGTTATTTTATGCCTCCAGCCATTTGGAATGAGCATCCACAACTAATTAAAGGATCCACAAAGTCAATGTGCAATCTTGACCACGGTATTTTCGGCCATGGCCAAGTAGACAATTCGGGACTTTGACGAACTAGCACTCAACGAACTACAATTATCACAATTTGTGTGATTTTTTCTATATCTTGATCCATTTTTGGCCTCCAGAAATACGATCTTGCAATTCCTTTCATTTTTGAAGTTCAAAGATGTGTTGCGTGTAAATTTCGAAGACATTTACATCTAAGTTTCTACGGTATGAAAATCCCAATATTCCAAAAAATACAGCCAGAAAATTACTGATAACTTGAATCGTTTTCTAACAAATGGTCTGAATTTATCCAAACTATAGCAATAGGAAGGCCATGTATTATTTCGAAGGATGTAAATTATTTTTTTCAGGAACCGAATATTCCTTGGCTTCATCGATAAAATTAACATAGTCGAACTCTGAATCTATATCAATCATATGTTCATTATCCGCTTTGTATAGGTAGTTGGGATAAACCGTCTACTCGATTATTTTCGAATTTAACGAATTTTATCGTGTAATTATAATTTGACAAAATCACCGCCCCCCGATGTAAGCGGTTGCGGAAAACTTGAGGAATAGCTTTATTAGGCGAAAAAATGATAGTTGACGTCGATGATCTGTTTTCTAAAATGAAATGATTACCATATAAATAATCATGAATTAACTCAATCCAATATGATAGAAAGACCTTCTTTTTCTATTTGCGAGTAACCTACATTCTCTCGCTCGATATTTAACTCCTAGAAGCAAACGCTATTGCCTTTCGCCCTTTTCATTACCGTCCGGATATACATGAGAAATAATACTGCTCCAATTCCATACTGAGAGAGGCGTCAGTAATCAGTTTGATAGGTAAATCGGGTTGAAATGGCACTAAAACATTATCCGACTTGGATTTCA